>JAOEHY010047750.1:0-31322 GCA_025447955.1 Psilopsiagon aurifrons
CCCATGGCAGGGGGGTTGGAACTAGATGATCTTAAGGTCCTTTCCAACCCTAACTATTCTATGATTCTATGATTCTGGCAATTCGTTGCCTGACACTCACTCTGAATAAAAAAGAGAGCAGAGTCCTTTAGAGCTGTTTCAGGCTCTGGGTCAAATTTCTTTAGGCTTCCCACACTTCTCAGAAGCTCTGATGAAATTTTATCAGAAGTCCTCCAGGCAAAGAATTATTGTGATTATTGGTGACTTTATCATGGCAAAATAGAGAAAACATTATGTGCCACCAACCTATGCACTTAATACGTTATATTATTCTTCGCTACGTTATATTATTGTCTTCTCCTTAACTCTAACTGGCTTCTGCTGTAAATTCACTTTTCTTAAGCAACATTCCAAAATTGTTGGAAGTTCTGTGCACCTGAATTATCCCGGTGTAATTTTACATTTGATTGTCTTCCATGAAACCAGAAGTGCATTTGGCCACACTACTGCATTTCACTTCTTTTCTGCAAGTATTTTTATTGTATTCCTGCTAGGATGAGAAAGGATTCTGTAGAATCCATTAGGTTATTGTACTTGGCTGTGAAAAGAACAATGAAGAAGCACAAGTGGATTAGGAGTTTGAAAGAGATGACTTTTCACAAGAAAAAGCAGATCCCACCTAAGAATTACAACTACGTTTAAGCAGCTAAATACCTTTATAAATTTGGTTCTTAGTCATTCTGGCACCACATGTGCTTCTTTACTCCAAAATCAACAGAGGCTTTTATCTGTTTTAGAAGTATTATGCTCAGAAAGGAGGGAATATTAAAAGAGCTAAGAAAATATCTTAATCCCAAGGGGGAAAATGTTTCTCTTTGGTAACTTTGGGAGAAGATTAAATCTTTCTTTTTAAGACTCCTGATTTTCTGAGAATGTAAGATCTGAGATGCTGCAGCTCCTAAAAATGGGTTGCAATAGGCAGCAGTTTACAGGTGGAAGGATTAATCAGTTGCAGTAGCCTCTCCCAAGCTTTCCCAAGTAGGTCAAGAAGCACTGAACCAAGTGAAAAAGAGAGCACAGCAGATGTCGGAAACAGCTGAACAACAGGTTGCTACCAGGCTGCCTTCCCTTGGGGAGCCTCAAGTGTCTAGCTGGATATTCCTTCAGAAAGGTGGTCCCAGAAAAAGTGTTTGTCTCTCCTCTTTACTGCTGGTTTGTTTTGTTGTTGGTTGGCGTTTTGTTTTTGGGGGGGGGGGGGAGTGGTTGGGTTTGTCGGGTTTTTGTTGGTTTGGGTTGTTTGGGTTTTTTTTAAACAAAGATGCTTTTGCAGAAGCAGCAAGGCTCATTCAGCTCAAAAAATATTTCATGAATTCTTCTGTTTAAGGTAACACAAATGTTCATTTCAGGGACTGCATTAAGGTTTCTCATTAAGTGATCACTTAAGTGATTGAAGTATGGAAACTGATTATCATTGGTCTTTTTTTCAGTCCCAGATTACAGAATATGTCATCCTTGTCCTTTTGCCCTCCTGTTGAGTAAATTTTGTTACTCAGCCGAGTAATAGAAGAGCTGCAAACGTGTTAGCTACAGGCACAGCATGATGCTTTCTGCCACAAGCTGCCTTTTCACTGCAGATCTGTCAAAGTTTTGTAGTGTTTTCTTAGGGTATTGATGGATTTGGTATCAGGGACCATCTCTTTAAAGGTTCTCCTTCTGTACAGCATCTGGCTGATGGGCCCCCCATCCAGGATCAGCTCTCAGAGTTTTTATAGTGATGCGGTAATAACAACAGCTGTAGTTAAGACTAAATGCCACCCTGTGACTGGGTTTGCTGTAACCAAGTCTACAGAGATGTTGTGTAACTTCTGTCTTGGAGACTGTCAAGAAAACAAGTTGCATAGCAGGAGTCATTAGGAAATATGTCAATCTTGCTTAAATATATAGTAAAGGTTAACTTTCAGGTTCCTTAGTTACCCAAAGTTACCTGAAAAACACAGCAGGAACACTTCTTTCTCTCCTTAGAACTAATATCAGGAATTATCACCAGAATGTCCTGAATGACATCTTCTATCAGCAATCTAACCACGATCACCTTGAACCTTCAGTACCTTCTGTCTTCTGGGGGGAGTCCTAAGACCTCTAAACATTTTCAACATGCTAAGAACTACAGAAAACTGAGAGCAATCAGAGCCCATACATCATTTCCAGTCTCTGAAAAAGAAAATAATAATTAATTTTTTTTCTGAATAGTCTAAAAAGAAACATCAAAACTGGAGCCAAAATATTCTAAATATTTCCTACAAAAATATGTTCAGATTCAAAGTTTTAATGTTAACATCCGAATTAAATTATTTGAAAAACTGGGATAGTGGAATGTAATGGGATGCAGCCAGCACTTTCAAATGGACTTACTTTTTGTTATACTAACTTCCCAAGCAGATCAAAAGGCTTCTGAACTCAAAAATACAGGTCTTATTTGGATATAAATAATTAGAATCATGGGATCATTTGTGTTGGAAAAGAACTTTAAGATTATCAAGTCCAACTGTTAACCAAGCACTGCCAAGTCCACCACTAGACTTCATAAATAGAGAAGCACTCAAAGTGACTAGGTGAGATGGAACAGAAGTAAAAGGGTTTATAAACAAATTTCTTTTCTGCTCATTGTACCCTTGCTTTCTGGACTGCTTTCAGCCAACTCTAAAGCTTTCTGTTTGAGATCATACCTTGCCCATTCCTCTCAGCTCTGCAGAATGCCCTCCCTCACACCTTTGTTAATGCTGGCTGTGCGCTGACTACCCACTCACTCTGCTGCACCAGAGCAGAAGACGTCCTGCTCAACGTGGTTCCTTTCCATCTCCTCTACTGGCTTCTCTGCAGCCACCTCCAGGGCAGTGGGCAGGTGCTGGCCCCACTCCCCTGGCAGATTCAAGAAACCTTCACTCTCTCTGCTGTGGGCAGCTAGTGTGCTGATGGAGAGCGAACCAACCCATTGTGCCAGCAGGACCCACCTGGAGGCATTAACATATGCAAAATACCAAGGTAACAAATCTACTTTGCACATCTCCCACCCTCCTTGTCTGATGCCAGATGAGATCTGAAATTGCTTGCACCGCAGGTATGGTCATTTATGATACTGCTTCCAAAATTATATTTGGCAGAAGGGTGCTGAAGGTGAAGGAGCAGTGTTTGAAAGAAGAATTAATCCTTCAGACCTTGAAGGGGTTAGTTTTGGCTATGAGGATTTATTACTATAAAGCATACCTGTCATATCCTTTCCAAAGACCCCACCTCAATTATTCCAGATAATTTTAGTAAAAAATAACTGAAAAAAATCTCCAGTAGTACCCAATGACATCTTGGCTATGTCTGCACTTTTGCTATGCACTTCCGTGATCTCATCAGCTGGGTGTGAAACTTGGTGCCTGAGAGCACAGCGTGGCTCCACGAGACGCCAGTGGGAACTTGAGAGAAGCAGGAGCACCTTCCCATCTGCAGGGCCAACACAAAATACCAGAATCTTATTTCAAGCTCCTACGAGAAAAATAAAGCGAAAAAAGCATAGGTTTAGATTTCCAGTGACCCCAATGGGCAGGGCAGCAAGCCCAAAGACCAGTTCAGTAAGACACTTGGCTCTGGCTTAACCTTCTTGGGAGAACAGTTCTGCTGAAATAGAAACTACTCAAGTGTTCAAAATTGGGCATGTGTTTATTTATGTCGCTGAACCAGTAAGATTGGATTATCTGCAAGGGCAGGAAGAGATTCTTTATATCATATCTTGTTATTGCAAAATGAAAGGAAACAAATTCTACATCCCAGATTTGATCTCCACATTTCGTTTAGTATTTATCTTGAAGATATTTTTGTAATAAACTGTTCATGTATATCTTCTTGCCGAAGGTTTTTCAAATATTGTTCACATTTGGGATTATAACTTTTCACTGCTTATTTGATAACCAGCACTTTATCAAATTCTGCTGCACTTATTACATAGGGTTTCTATAGACAGTACACAGTAAGTTTGGCACATAGTTAAATAAAGTTAACTCAATTTGTGTGTCTGGTACTGATCAAGTATCTCTTCCCTTAGAAATCAATATGTGATTGAATGTACATGTTCTGACTTCACTTTAGGCATGAACTAGAGAAGAAGACTACTTATAGTTGTAAGCATATTTAATAAAGTTCTTCTTTATTAAATAGCAATAAAATATTTGTCTTTCAAGAAAGGCCTATGATAGGTTCATTAAGTTGGGTGTTTTGGAGCTGCAGAACTTTTTAAGTCATCATTTTTAAGACCAAAGATTTTCCATTCCCACTGACAAAACTACCTGATGATGAACCACAGATATCTTGTTTGGACTGATATTGGTTTTAGATCCTAAATTTGATCCAGACTTTGTCATTTGTAAGTTCTACAATACCTATTTTGCCATCTTTTGTAATCAATAGTTGAAAAGGGAGTTTTGCAACAGTGATCTACTTTTGCTCTGCAAATTCGCACCTCCAAAAAAGGACAACTAGTTTGAGCTGGTTAGCTTTTTTCCTGTCTCTTCATTACCTGTCTTTTGATTTCTGATTTGTTTTCTTCACATGTTCAGTTATGCAAAATTTTCTTTCAAGTTTCCTTACTGTAAATTTCTTTAATGAGTAAAGTACAGATTTCTCACCTTGGAACTATATGGTATTTTCTCTAGAACAGACTGTATGGTTTGGTTGCGTTTGTTCTTTCATGATGACTTTAACAATGCCTGCTGATAGCTGTGCATTTCAAATTGACTCCAAGAGAAATAGAATGGTATTTGAATAATACCAGTGAAAGACAATAAAATATTTGAAGCTCCTATGGTTGTGTTTACATACAGAAATGTAATTTTGTCATGATATTCACATGGCTGAGATGCCCTGCTTGAAAAAGGTTTATTTAGCACTTTTGGAAGAGAAAGGGACGGAGCAGCTCACACCACTTAAAGAACCTACTGCACTGTCATTATCTTGCTTATCCATATTTGCTTTGACATCTGGCAGAAAAACTAATCACTGCTATTAAGGAAATCAATTCCTTGAAAAAAATTGAAATCCTGAACTTCACCTGAGCACTTCAACTCACCCCAAACCCTGTGAGACTAAATTAGCAAATGTTAGCATTATGATAAGAAATAACATGGAATTAAGGACACTTAGTTAACTTTCTGGGTGATAAAACTGCCATATTAAAAGTCTTTCAGTGTTAATGGTCTGAAATATAAGACCATAAATTGCACTTGTGGTGGAGAGGGGGAAGGAGGATTATTAAGTCATTTCCATATTTATTCTTGAATAAGTTTGTTCTTTCTGCCAACTTTTCTGATGCATGGAGAAAACTCAAAAGAGAAACAAGTAGCTGAAAATATCTTACTGATCAGGGGCTAACTAAGCTTTGTATCAGCAAACCTCAGAAGCCTGTACCTTTACAGATTTTACAGACATTTTAAAAGTTTAGGACATTTCTCTGACACTGGAAAAATCTCCAAAATTGTTTTGATGCCGTCAGCACCCACATACTTAAAAAGGCTCTCATCTGGTTTTTTTTGCTTTTCCTTGTCACAGAATAAGTGCATCTGAGAACTGGAAACATGGTTCATTGCCTTTGTCCCAGAGAGATGCACATGGGAAATGTACACTTCAGGCTCCCAAGGATCCAAATATAGATGACTTAGTTCCCCAAAACCAACATACTCATGCATGTTCTTTACTTCCTTGCTTCATTGTAAGCACACCATCAGCTGAAAACTGCTATATGCCAAAGACTTTGGAAATTAATTGAGACCTTTCAATCAGAACTGATTATTTAAGCCAGTGAGTGTGAACTGTGTCCCATATTTCCTCCTTCCAAATAGCTTTTCAAGAACAAACTGTATTTGGATTATATAGAAATCTTTTTGGCAGTATTGTTTTTTGCACAGATTGAATATTTGTTATAACGCATTCTTTCCATCCCTACGTGATTGTTTGTGTATTGGCCAACATTTTTAAACATGGACTCCTCAGGCTGAACATCTTAAAATATCCTGAAGTACTATCTGACTTTCAGATATGCTCTGCAACTGACCTCACAAATCCCATGAAATTGCAGTGTCTTTTTCCCCATAAGTAACAAAATACCAGTAATTAGCTATGAGAGAGCAAAATTCAATATAAGCATATTTTCCTTTGAAATTTCCAACTTGGCAGTAGATGATTACCTTGTGTTTCATTCTGTTACTGTTGAAGAGCTCTTCCAGACCTGACTATATCGAAATGGGTAAGATAAGTTCTGTTGAACAGAGCCGCACAAAATCAATCTGCTATAGAGAAGAATATACAGCCAAAATACAATTATATTGGTTTAGGAATTGAGTGATGTTGCTCAGGTTCAGCAATACACTGAAAGACGCAGAGCAAGCAAGAGACAGTTAAAGAGTGAATTTCGTGGTTCATTGAAAGGATTTATGGTAGAATGGCGACTTTTAAGACTGGTGAAAACTCAGCAGCCTAATTTAACTCTCATGCTGTTTGTAGACAGCACGAAGAGAAAACAAAGGTCATAAGTACCTTGTCTCTAACTGGTTGTCTGGGTTCAGCAGTAGCAGACATTTTTCTCCTTAGTAGCTGGGGCAGTGCTGTGGTTTTGACTTTCAGCCTGGGAACAGCTCTGATAACACTGATGTTTTTAGCTGCTGCTTAATAATGTTTAGTCTGCCCAAGGACTTTCTGAGTCTCGTGCTCTGCCAGGGAGGAGGGGAAGTCGAGAGGAAGCAGAGACAGGACACCTGACCCAAACTGACAAAAGAGGCATTCCATACCACACCATGTCATGCCCACTACATAAAATGTGGGCAATTACCCAGAAGGGTTAGATCACTGCTTGGGTCGGGCTGCGTATTGGTCGACGGGTGGTGAGCAGTTGTATTCTCTTCCCTTGTTATTTCCCTTATCACTATTATTTTTGGTGGTAGCAGCAGTGGTTTGTTTTATACCTTAGTTACTGGACTGCTCTTATCCCAACCTGTGGGAGTTGCATTCTTTCAATTCTCCTCCCCATCCTCCCGGGAGCAGGGGGAGGAAGGTGGGGGGATTGAGTGAGCAAGCTACATGGCTGACAGGACTTAAACCACAACACTGGTTTTAAGAATATACATGGTAACATGTATGCTAATTTTTAAAAAGGGAAGGAACTTCAATCTGCGAGAGAAGTAGGGTTTGGAGTTCAACAAGGTGACATCTTATCATTAACACCATTCCAAGTAACTCACAGTCAACAAAAATGACCCTGTTTTTTAGTGCTTGGCAAACAACTAAACAAAAAAAGAAATCCATATTGTTTGATTTTTTTTAACTCTCTCATGGTATCTTAGTCCAACGTCTGTTTTTCCAGCCATGAGCTCCTAAGGGCAGGGACCTCTGACACAGCATCGAAGAAAGATGTTAAAAATCTAACAAATTCAGGCCAGCTGAACCTATAGGAAAGATTCTTATTATTGTAAAAAGCTTTGGTCTCATTACTCAGTCTTCCAAAAAGCAGTATCTTTTTGGATGCTCAAACTGCTTTTTTTACAGCCATTTTATCTACAAAAGTAACATTTTTCTTCCCAATGTTATATTTAGATATATACACTAAATAATTAGCAGAAGCTTGGAAGCTGACTCAGAGTTCTGGTTTCTCTGTACATCCATCTCTACCATACACCTTGCCCTCTGTCCTTCGTCCCAGCTTCATCCTCTTATATCTCCAGTTTCTCCCACATATGATCCTCTCCTCCCAGTAGACTTGTATCTGTTTTGCAAGCCACATAATTTCTGAAGGGGCAAAGGGCAGCATGAAGAGTGACTAGCTTGAGAGTGCACACTTCTGAGTGCCTGCCAGGAGGTCAAATCCAGAGAATAGGTGTTGAATTCATCCAGCAAACTTGACCTTAAATGGGACAGCAATAGGGACTATTATTCACTAATCGCTGATCAGTTTTTATAAAATCTGTAGGAATTTAATCTGTTCCAGACAGATAGCTTTCTGTGAGAGTTTACTGGACAGTGAGCTAAGAAGGTCATCTGTAATCCAGAACTCTGCTGGCACCAATGTCTCCTTGGATCAATGTCATCCAATGGATGAAGTCCATTGAATACAGAAGACAACTTTCTGACCCTCCTGAGTTTGTTATTCCATTCTATGCTTTGCTTCTCCACTTTGCTGTCCCACCCTGTACTCTCTTTTGCTGTACTCTAGCGCAGTGATGGGATTCTTTCTTGAGTTCATTCTGTCGTATAACTCATAAATCTTACCTCTCTCTGTTTCTCTTTCTATGCACTGAGAGAAAACAGGTTTTAAAAATTTTAAAACCTAAGGAAAATAAACCAAATGCAATTAAAAAAACTGGATTACTTGGCCAGGGTGAAAGGGGAGCAAAAATGAGTCTGGAGACAGGTGCCTAGCAGCTGGAGTAATGTTTATGGTAGATTTAGGTCCCCTTGGGAAATGCATCATTCTTGAGATTATCTTTAAAGTATTTCATAATTGATGAAGATAACCAAATGAAATGCCACCACAGAAAAATGTTATCTGGAACATCAAACTTACTGTTGTACAAGAAGTAGCTCTGCATAAGTCAAAGATGCTGCTCATATGCTTGTGTTTTGCCAGCATACAAGGCGTTAGAAGGATCAAAAGCCTTATTGTGGAGAATTAATTCACAGTAGAACAGAAGTCTCTTGTAGTCAATACCCTTGTGAGAACATAAAATATTCAGCTTTAATTATTTAGTCAACTGGAATAACGTAGTCTTTTAAGGCAAAGAGTGTTTAAATTGATGCCTGTAATGGAAGTTGTAGAAATGTGCAGATTGTTCAGAAATGCACATAAATGCCTGCACAGACATGGAGACAATTATGAAGGACTTTTAAAATGTAACAAAGCATGAAACAGCTAAAGCAACAATGGGAGATATTTTAATTAAGTCTAAACTAAGAGAAATCTGTGTATTAAGCTTGTTTGATCATTTTCTTCTCTGACTGTTGAGGGTGAAAGAAAGTCCCAGTAGACTTAACAGGCCTGGAGAGCGTGGTGCTGACTCTGGTTTCAGTGAACTGGCCTACTCCATCTTCTCTAGTGTTGTGCTGGAGCTAGCAATTTCTAACTAATTTTAATTAGATCGTGTTAGGTTTTGTTTGTTTGTTTGTTTTCAAAGATGCACAGAAAATTCGTGAATATTTTTCACTAAAAAGAAGTCACAAGTTTCCTCTGGAGACTTGTAGTGACGTATTCCAGTGGAAGATATTTTTCACGGAACAGAAACATTCAGAGCCTGTGAGGAGCAGTGCTGCAGGCTCTGCTAAGCATGGGGACACACTCCTTGTGGCCCAAGGGCAGGAAGGAAGGAAGACTGAAACGATGGTTTCATTGGCCCTGCCTGGTGGAAATAGGATTTTGCAGCCATTGCTGATGTGCTTGTAGGTGAGAACAATGGAGATGCCCCCATCTCCCTGTGTCCTCACCCAGAATAGCCTGGGATGTGGCCCTCTGGGCCTGATATCTTTTATATCAGCACCAAGGCTCCTCAGGAAGGGCTCCACGGGGGCAAGGGGCTGGACCCCAATTCCCTGGGCCAGTAAGCACCTGCAGGTGCCTCCCATAGGCATGGTCACCTCATGTATGCTCTTCAGTCCAGGTTTTTGGAGACTGAGGAACAAGGATGCCATGGATCAGCTTCCCTGCAGAGTTTAGGGGCTGTGTGTTTCCATAGTGACCACAGACCTCCTTTGTGGCCTTCCCCAGTGCTGCCTGCAGCTCCCCTGCAGTTGCCATAACAGCCCCACATGGCGTCAATGCTTTTATTGAAGTTTGTCACAGACACTGCGAAGACATAAACCCGCAGCACTTCCTTCACACATGCTGCCTGGGGAGCAGTGGAGGAGAAAACGTCCTGCTGAAAAAATGATGGTGGCAAGATCTAATTGCTCCAAAACCAAATAAAGCTTGATCCGCACACTCACCATTAGGCGCAGGAGCCAGCAAGCGTCATAGCCCTTACAGGAAGACAATGAAGAAAAGAGGAGATGAGAAGGAAAGGACTATGATAAATGGGATAACATTACAGATGCCCCTACAGCTAGGTTTCAGGACCTGCTTCTGCAGCTGAAGCGATGTATGGGCCCAGCATCAAAGCTGTAGGTCAGAGAAGCAGAGAGGAGTTGTTTCTCTCCCACCTGCCCCCATTCTCCATGTGCCCTCTGGCAAATCCAGGCATTTCAGCTGTACAGTGAGGATAGCAACATTGCAGCACTGGACACAGGATACAGACATGTCTGATAGGTTCAGAAAAAGGCAGCCTTACAGACCAGCTCATACAGTGACCCCATTTATCCTACCACCTTGAATGTCTCAAGGACTGTATTACTTTAGGTAGCACTGTAATATTAATGCAAACACAAACAACAAAAATCTTTGGAATAGAGTATATTTTACATATATGTATTGTCTACTTCCTTGGCTCTTTTTAAACAGCGCACCTGTTAACATGAATAAAACCAATTATTTTCTTCAATATTTCTTACACTTGCTCACATTCGTCTCAAGCACTCTTCCCATACGCTTGATCTCTTGCCCCTCTGCTGGCTAAGTGCATGAGTACGGGATATTTTCTAGCCACTGTTTAATAGAATAAGTGGGAAAATAATTTAACTACTACTTTACATTTAGCTAGTAAAATATTTGCCTTATTTCACCCTGAAAAGACAAAGACCCAAATTAACATTCCATGTGCCTGCAGGGTCAGGCATGATGTGCTCCTAGCAAAGCCATCTTTCCCTTTCCTGACATGGGAGCTCTGCCCAGCTTCCAGGGATGTGGCTATGTGCTCTCACTTCTGGCAAGCTGGGACAGTCCTCTTCAGCTGCTAGAAGGATGTTTCTGGGAGCACAGCTACCACATCAGATTTTAAACTTAAAAAAAGTTTTTTCTGCATCTCTTCTCTCCTTCTTTCCACAGTTGTCCCAGTCTTCCATTTCTGGTCACTGCCACCCCTCCACAGCTATGGGCACCATTTTCTTCTTCATCCATGTATTTCCCTCCTTTTGGATACATGGCATAAATCCATTTATCATATTGATTTCATATTACTATGAATTTTAGATCCAACATTGCTTCTCTGTCCTTGGTATTTGCCTTATTCTTGAACTTATCTTCTCATATACTCATCCAAATCATTCACTTCTGTGCAGTTAAATTACTGGAGCATCTCCTGGACATCAACATTTTTCACATTTCAGACAAGAACTACTGTGCTTCCTTCCATGTTGATCTCTTTCATCCATGCTCAGAAAATGTTTCCTAAATTCTAAAATGCCTGCAAACATTTGACAATTGTTAGATTCCTAATGCTGCTAACTAATATCTGCTTGTTTTATGCATGCATTTCTCATCCATCTTTTTCTTGGCTCATGCTTGAGCTTCATTTTTTGAGAGGAAGGCAGTCTCCTTTGGCTCTGTGTTTGAACACTCTCATAGCTAGGTCCTGATAATGATAGCCTGAGAGCTCCACAAACACAAACAGTATATTCATTTTCTTTTACAATAAAATCCATGGACTTTAGCTTTAGCAGGAACTGAAAGCCTGATACTTACTCTAATGTGCCTTTTGGGACATTCTGGTTTGTATAGCACATAGTGGGACAGTGAGGCCTTGAAATAAGCCTACTACCCTGAGAATGAAGGAACCATTAGATGGTGTTGGAGCTAGTGTAGAAAGAACAGCTACCCAGAACCATTAGTACTTCATAGAAACACAGAGAAGTTGAGATGAGTGAGGACATCTGGAGATTTTCTAGTCTACCCACTGTGCTCAGCCATAGCTGGTGGCTCAGGGTCTTGTCCAGGCAATTTCTGAATACCTCCAAAGATGGAAACTCAACAAATTCCCTGGGTAACCTATGTTCTGTCACCCTCACAATAAGAACTGCTGCCAAATTAATTACCATAGAGCTCTAGCTGACAACTGCAGCATCTTGATAGTTTGCGGAAGATCAAAGAAAGAGCATGGACTGGCAAATGCGCCTCTGAGCTCTAGAATCCAACTGCTTTCTTTAGCTCATATCCAGCTCCACTGGGGAAGACTTCTCACACTTTCTTCATAGAGTGTGAAATCTCAAAACCTTTAAATGCTACTGATGTGGTTCAATGCAACTGCCCCAACAGTCCCATTTATGCATCAATTTCCCCCTCATAAGCTCCACCAGTGATGTGCATGGACTATCTGCTGCTTATGCTGAACCTGAAATAGAGCATTACCACAGAATACAGAGAAGGGCTTCCAGACACATCAGCCCAACACCCATGTGAGGCTTAAGCAAAAGACAGATTCACAATCTAAGAAAACCTGCTCATGAAGGAGTTGGGTGCATAAAGCAAACTTCTGTGGTGACTCAAGAGAGCTGATTTCCTTTACATAGTTCAGTGATATTTCTCCTCATTGAGGAGTGTGTTTCTGTGACAAATTTAAAAAAAAAAAAAAAAGTCAAAATTTTGATATAAAAATCTTTTATCAGAAAAAAAAACCAGAAACATTGAGATCTTTCCTTGATACCTATCTAAACACACACATTCCCAAGCTAAAACATGTTTGAGTTTGAAGATTTCCTTTTAGACAATGATTAATTGTAGAATGTTTTGGCCCAACACTCGGAGCACTTCTGAACTCTGGTTTTGGTTGAAAACTTTTTTCACCATGTATGAAGCTGCCGTTTTCAGCTTCAGAAGTCCACACAGTGCAAGATCCCATAAATTCCAGCCTAGCACAAATATTCCTCTATTTAATAATATCTTAGAGAAAATACTGGTCTTAAACTTTATTGTTATCAATTATTTAACTGTTATACCTAGGTATTGTCAATGTATAAAATTAGCATTTAATAAGAGGCATTTGACACTACCTAACTGACCACTGCTAACACGGCCCATTTCAAAGACAACTGACCCTAGTTTTCAAATATTGTTTTACTCTCTCCTTTCAAAAACCAAAACCAAAACCAAACAAATCCAACAAAAGAACCATTGACTGCAGTCACCCTCTCTTTGTTTTGTGTTCCTGTGGAGATTTCATGTTCTATAGAAACTAAGCAGTATGAATTGCGTTAGCTGGGGTCACTGTGATCATTTCACTCAAGGCTAGGTATTCTTATAGAGAAAAATGTAATGAAATGAAGCACGTGTAAACTTTTTCTAGCAGTAGACGAGCTCTCTGTGGATGTAATTTTATGGTTCAGTTCACTCAGAGGAGTGTTTATGCGATAAAGGAGAAGGTTTCTTGTAAGCCTGAGCAATCATGTTAAGTCGTTTTCCTGAGATCTCTGAAGTTTCATAAAGAAAACAGATCACGGATTTTAGATTCTAAATCATGTGTCTCAGCCGTAGGCTTGCACTTTCGCCACTACCTACTCTGCTGACTCATTGGCTGACTCATTCAATGAGTTTCATGTTGTTCAGTATTAATTTTGCTTAGGGAGAAGCATGCCATCAAGCAATTGTCATCTTAACACACACTCTCAACTTTAATATGCAGCTAATAACAACAAACAGAGGTGGGGCAGAAGGGGGAAATCCAGCATTTACTCTTCTGCAAACTTTGCTCCTGTCAATGAAAGTCATGTGCTGGGGCAAGCACCTGTCCACTCCCAGGTGTAATAGATGCAAAATACCATGGCTTTGGGTGTTCAGCTTAGTCTCAGTCCAAGTCACCATGAGTTACAAAGTTCTACTTTGAAGTGAGACTTACTTAAAAAATGGTCTTCAAACCTTTCCAGTGGCTACACTTTAGACACTTTAAATGTTTAACATAGAATAAAGTTTTGAATATTTATGAATAGAATTATAAGTGGATGTTTTCCTGGATGGAACTTGGTTTTCTTTTTTAATGCTAATGTATAAACAAATAAAATCTGAGGTTGTATCAAAGAAGCTCAACCCTTTGCTGTTTATGTGCTTCATATTGAAGCTTTCTTTAATTCTTACTTCAGAAGCAAACCCAGTGAAAATAGACAAAAATTATTTCAACAAATAGCAATGTTTGAACAGATTCTTATCACAGAAGGATGGTCATCGAATAATATTTTGTTAAAATCCCAAGTCAAGATGAAATACTGCTACATTATTTACATTACTTCAGATTTAACCTTCCTTCACCCCAGCCTCAGCTATAAAAGGCATCCAAAGACAACAGGAGCAGCATCCTCCCTCTAATTAAATCAGAGCTAGCCAAGACAGAGCTCAACATTTTTCTCAAAACACAGGCAGGGGCTCAGGCCGGTTACCTTTGTGCCCCTGCTTTTTACCAGTTCCACATTCACAGTTTTGGGAGACTGGGGAAATAGGTAAGTATTTGGAGACTGATTGTCATCTGACTTTATTTGTTCATGTACTCGGGGGAGCAAGAAACAGCAACCTGCAATGGAAGTGGCTGCTCAGATGATACAGGAGGTTGAAAACTATTAGGGCTAACCTATAACCTCAGAGACATTCCTACCATCCTGCATTCCAGGGACACCAAGTCCACTACTTTGTATGAAGTAGGTCTGAGAAATGGTGACATTTAATTTTAAATTGCTACCACTTGGGCTCAAATTTCTCAGACAGTTAACTTGCTTTTGAGGTAATCCATCATTTAACACATCATTTAACAAATCACACATGCTGCTGGGAAGGAGGGTCTTCCAATCATCAGTGACTAAGAGAAATGAATTAACTGCCACAGTCCCATTTCCAGATGCCAGACCAGCACAGGAATAAACCAGGTAACAAACTGCTCTTTGTCATAGCTAAGGCATATATAGAAGTACAACCCGCAATGACCCTCAGCCTGTGGTGCAATAAACTCCCTCTGGCATCCAAAGCTTGGATGGCAACCAAATCAGCAGGTTTCAGAACTGAGTTAGAGATTTGATCAACAACACTGCCCAAATCCCTGTTCAAAGACTGCATCCTTCTGAATGGCTCAGATATCCTTTACATAATACAAGCTAAAACTGTCTCTCACAACCACTAATCATGTTCCTCATTTTCTGGCTGCTTGCTTGAGACCCCAGAGGTATGACATGGAAGTTGGAGAAAGGAGATGAAGTTTATGAGAAATCAGCCACAAATTACACATGACTGGGGACTGAAACCTAGTGTGCACTTCTGGGAACTGGTCGATCTTCCTCAGTGGTGGTAAAGCACCCTAGTGATGAAAGCACAGCAAAGTCCACACAGAATGTAATAGTTTGTGCTTAGTGGAGAAACCGGGAGATGAAGTATAAAATTTAGAGTTAGGAGTGAATAGAAACACAGCACATTCCAGTACAACAATCATTGTCTATCATTACTGCTGGAATAATGCTTTGTCTAGAGGAAAAGAAAGAATTTCTCTTTAAGAAACTGGACTTTCATAATCATGTGCCCAGAGAGGTCAAAGTAAGGTTGCACATGCTTCGTTCTTCTGTTTTCTCCCTTTTGATTGTTTTTACTGAAGAATCTTATATTTTAGAGACATGTAGTTAAATATAAAATAAGGCAACCTGTCTGCAGATACTTAAAACTATGCATGTAGTTGCACATGGAAGAAGCAAAACCAGAATTGCAGGAAGGTCCATATATTGATAAATTGGAACTGCGTAGCTGGGGTCAGCCTCCTACAATGCCACATGCATTGTTCATCTCCTGTGTCTTAATTCTCCTTGAAAATGGGTAAAATATCACTTCCTTACCTCCTGAGAGTCTTCAGGAAGAGGAACAATATACCCAGACACCAGTGTAATGAGGCCATCTAAAGGATATATAGATAAGAAAAACATCTGCTGCCTTCCGCAAAAGCCTTTCCTTTTTTCCCTATCTCCTCGGCAGCAAGCTAGGTTGTTTCAGAGGCAGAGATTATTCAGCTTTATTCTGGTGTATGCAGAACTTTCGTCACATTTTGTCTAATCAAAGATTTTATCACTGTATCATAAGCCACACCTGGTTCCTGTATAAGAAAAGCATAGTTTCTGGCAAAGTCTGTTGTCAAGCTTTGCGAACATTTGGCTCAAAATGAGTACTCCCTTCTCTCCTAGTCTGCACACACTCACAGTCTACCTGGCTTCTGCATGGCTTTAAGGTAACAGGAGAGGGAAAGAAAATCAGGTCAAGAGTTGTTTTTCCCTCTGCTCCCAATGCCAGAGGCACATTTCTGTCTGACTTCTAGTTCACTTGCAAGGCTTTTACATAAAGCTCCACAGAGCTGTGCTACTAGGCTCTCTCTCTTCAATTAATACAATAAGTTTTCTGTATTTAGTAACATTTCTTCCACTTCACAATAAAAGTCCCCAGTACAATAAAAGGTGCTGTGACACCAAGTTTGGGAAAACGTCTGTCAGTCAGTGTCCAGAGGACAGAAGGAGAGTTAGGGTGCTGGACAACTTAAAAGTCCTTTAGCAAAATTTCCTTGGGAATTTAGATCTTCTTGTGCTGGGACTCAGGTGAAACAGCATTCCACCACTGTCAGATGCATTTGTAATGTGGCACAAAGAGTGTGCAGTGTCACTGTACATCTTAATATTTTTAATGTTTGCTAACTTTAAAGTGGTGGACTTTGCCAGTTTCATACCACTTTTAACACTTTTTTGGTAGTGATTGTGTATCCCTACAAATATCTTTGCAATGACCTGAACTGAAGAAACAGCAAATTACAACCAGAAGCTCTCTCACATGGGATTGTATCAATACTTAGGAAAGTCATCACCAGGGCTGGATATTTTTGATCCACCACACAGAGATCTGCAACTTGAGCTGCGCAAGAAGGCAATGGAATAACAGCTCTTGGCATTAACTTGTTACTTACTCAGAAAACCAGCTTTAGTAGGGGCAGAGGGATACTAGTACACTAACCTGTTCACAGGGAATAGGAAGATTCAGGAATCACGGATAATATTCCTCTGGAAGTCATCATGAACTAATGAACATGATTTTCCTGACTCTTTTTCACCAGCTTCATTTTTAACTCACCTTTGGCTCCATCGCATGCTCATTCTCTTTTGCCAGCCAGTGTATAGCTTCTCATGCTCATCTCAACATTTTTCTACAGGAATATGAATTGGTACAACCAGCTTCATGTAATAATACATCTAATTAACAAAATGCCAACAGTGTCTTTAATAAAAGCAGCTGATGAACGTTCTACCTCTAATAGCATACATTCAAATACCCTAGACATAATTATGCTAGCCTTTTATGTAGTGTGAAAAAGGCATATGTCAACTTCACCTAAAAGGTTGTAAGAGACTTTGATTTCTGTCTTCTGACATTTCAGCAGTGATTTGTGCTTTATGTACTTTCAGGTCTGAGCCCTAAAAGAGCTTGCTCTCCTTTCTATGCTGTACTGTGGGGTGGCAACTTTTAAAGCCCTGACTAGACAGAGGTCTTTTTTTTATAACAGACAAATTGAATGCTAATTTTTAGTTGCATTAACCTTGATCCTCTCTGCTCATTAAACCTCTTGTAGAGTGCAAAACTGGTTTTTAAAGATGAAAAACATGCCATTAACAAAGCTTGTCTCACTGATATTTTTATCTCCTATATTCCGTGTCATACTTTGAAGTCTAATGAGAAAATCCACAATCACTCCTTAGGTAGCAGTGTGGAACAAAGGATTTGAAGCATTTGGTTGCATCTCCTGCTTTGGAATTGGCCGCTTTTTTTGCTAAGATGTTAGTTATAGATTTTTTCAGACCACTGTGCTCATTTCATTATGTTTATACTTCGGAATTCCTGGAAAAGCACTTGAAAGGAGATAGGAAACACTGTTGCAACAAAAAGTGAAAGTAAAGAGAATAGAGCTCTCAAAATCTTAAGCAGCCCTCAACGTAAATCACTCTAAATGCATATCTCCTGATTTGCCTTTCCAATAATTAGTCATATTTAGATTATATACTATTCACTATGAGAAGCCAAAATTGGAAATATACCATGGTTTAAATAAGCACTATCTCTAATTCTTATAAAATTACAAGGTATATCATGCCACACAAGAACTACGGGGTTTTTGATGGGAGGAGGAGGAAACTGCCTGACATGTTTGGGCAAAGCAAATCTCTTGCTGGGTCTGCTATTAATGCTATTATTACATGGGTTATACGCAGTCTTTTTTAAAAACCCTGGGAATATGGATGGATGTAACTGAACAAAGTATAATTTACTGATATTGTGTATCACAGATGAACATTTTTGTAACCCCAGAAGAAGTCTGAGGAATTTAACATGAACAGACTGAGAAGGGACAATTAGTTAGTGGGCTGTCTACGCAGTTCTGAAGTACTGAAGGCAGTTGGCTCCAGCTAAAGCCATCTGGAATCTTTCCATTTGTACTCTTTAACTAGAAAGAAATGTCAGAGGGGGTAGGTAAAGTCATATAAAACTTAGGGAGCCATCTGGAAGCTATAGGAAACATCTGAAACCCCAGTATTTGCATCTAGGACATGCTGGAAGAATGTAGGTGACAGGTATGGAAAATAGATAAAAAGGAAAATCATTGTTAATCATGAATAAAAAATACATTTTTATATTTATCTTATTTTCAATTTTTGTCCAAAACTGTCTCTAAAAGCCTGATGTTAATTCTTGCTAATTACGCCTTTACTTATTTTTCCAGAGAGCCATTCTAGTGCCAGGAATAAGATGAATTTGGATGGAATCAGCAAACATGGGGTACAGTTGCAGCAGGGCGAACCAGGAAAAGATGGCATGTGCAGGGTTCAATTGACCTATGTTTGGTAATGGACATCCTACGCATCCTGCAGTTGGACAGCCAGGCAAGAGCTCTGGGAAAGGCAGTGATCTTCCTGTGAGGAATAAAGCAGAGATGCAACCCATAGCTCCCATGTGCTTGCATTGTCCTGCTGTAAAGACGCGAAGAGCCAGTTTGTAGCTGAAAGACACATCTTGTGCTGACAGTGCTGGGCTGTACAAAATTTTATGGCCCTCTCTGACCTGCAGAGCTCAAACTGCAGTGGAAGTGCTGTGAAAAATGTCTGGATTGTGGGGTTTGTGCTGTGTGATGGATGCACATTATCAGGTTAGGAAAGTAGATCCAGACTGGCTAAAATAAGGGCAGAAGATTTCTTTTGCTAGCTTCTTTACTAATTCCTCCCAGACCTGCACTGCTGCATTATCATCTACAAATTTAAGAGTCTTAACAGCTCCCGAAGAGCTGAATAGGACCAAGCTCTCTTCACTCAGATCTCCCTCTGAAGAAAACAAACCAAAAATGCAATTGCTTAACTCTGTAGGATGCTGACATGATATTTCACTAAATTGGACCTACTTTTACCGGCTTCTAGTGGGACAACATTGTAAGGGATTTTCAAAGCTTTTCAGTGGAACATGGGCATTCTGCCATTTATAGACAAAAGAATAAAGCATACTCCAAAACTTTGCAAAATACAAACTCCAGGTGGACTGGCCATATTTTGCATCTCTCCCAGCCATGGAGAGCAGCTCAGACCCTTTTCAACTTACGAAGCACAAAGCCCAGAAAGTACCACACTCTGCAATGCTTTGTCCATGTTGAGGGATGCCAAGAACATCAGTAACATGTGCATATACACAGTCACTATCAAACACTTTGGGAACAGAAGACGTGGCTGTTCTAGGACCAAGTGATGTAAACTCCCTTTGCTGCAGCAAAATTTCTTGTCTAAATTAGCACAGCAAAGGTCCTGTGCTCCAGATGGCCTAAACAAGGTGTGGACTTTCCTCCATGCACTGAAATCCAAGCCTGCACAATGTGGCATCCCGCCATGGGAAGCTGAGTCCCAAAGTGACCCAGCTTTGCCTCTGGCTGTTCAGCTGCCTCCCAGCAAAAGCTGACCAGGGACTGTAATAGCAGAGGAAGAGAGAAAGTAAGTGTGTGTGTTTATAAAATCTCTCCCACCTCCCTTGCTCAAGAAAGTGTCATCATCAAAATCCTTTAGAGCACAGAGCTATTGTTCAGACAGACAGCTCACAATCAGATGCCAAACCAAAGCTATTACCTGGGCCAAAATGACCTAGGCTGTTGCACACAGCCTCAAGCCAACCTAACTACATTGATAGGGAAGAGATCTGATTTTGCTAAACCAACCTACCCATGCTTCTATTTCACTGGCAGTCAGGTTTGTGTTTCAACTCACTGCCATAAATCTTCTCTGGCTCTTGAGCAAATATCCAAGGCAAAGACAAAATCAGGCCTTATCCACTTCATGCCTTAGCACCACAGGCTTTGAGATCCTGGTACATCAGCTAGTGTTGAGCTTGGGCTTTGCTCTGAAAACAATTGAACTTTTGTCCTCCCACTGGAAATGTACGTAGCAGGGTGGGTGTGCTTAGCAGCGCCTTGAAGTAGGCTGATCTCTGCATGTGACATGATACAAAGGAAAACGAAGAACAATGATGGAAACACTCTGTGCTTGAAGTAGGATTGCATGCCACACCCCAGTAGGAAAACACAAAAATGTGTGTTCAGAATATCTGTGGGAATGCAAAGGTACCGACTGTGATTTTGCCGATGCTGCAGGCATGCCAAATCTAGCAAGCTGTCTCTGGAACCATTGCCATCAGCAGCTGCCAAATATCACCAGCCATCTCATTAACAGTGATCTGCATCTGCCAACAAGAGAAGCTGCTAAAGTGAGTTATAGCTGCTGAACTGTGAGCTTGCTGACAGTTAGTGCACACTGAGGAAGGAGAGACACTGCCTCCATGTCCAGTTTTTTGAAGAAACAAATTAATGGTGGAAACTGGCTTTTAATGTTAAAAGACAGGGAAGACAGAAGCCTCTCCACTCCCCTCAAGGTCAGAAGCAAGGAACTGGATTTACACCCCTTCTTTCCTTTCCCTTTTCTGCTCCCATACACACTACAAACAACGGGACTTAAACATTTTTTTTTTTCCCAGCAGAAAAGAGAGAAATATATCTTATCTCAAAATATCCCCCAAAAGAAAACAAAACTAGTGTAGCAACCAAAGTTCTAACTCTGAGAAGAAAAACTGTCAGGAACTCTGTGAAACTGGCTAACAGCTATTCCTGACTGTCCCTCCCACTGCAATACAATATGGAAGGTTTCAGAAAGCATGGATGGAATGGAGGAAGCTTGAAGAAAAGTGACAAAACTTCAGAGAAGAGCATAAACTTCACTGTTTCAGGTAAATTAATACAGATGTTGATCATTTAAATTGCTGCATTGGTATTTATGATAGACAAAATATTTACTCAAGGTGTTTCTGGTCATTTTTCAAAAGCAAGTGATTTTGTGTGCTGCACAAAAAAAAGGTCCTGGCCTGAGAAATTTTCACCAGGATGTCTAAATAACAAGTACCATTTGCTATTTGTAGTAGTGCAGCGCATAGCCACATAGGTCCTCTAGTCATAAACTGAACCCCTGCTGTGTTAAGGACTATACATAGAGGTGGAAATGCCAGGCTCTGCTCAGAGAAGTGAAGCAGATGGAAACCATACAGATACAAGGAAAACAAACATGTTATGAGTAAATACGAAGGTCACAATTTACAGTTCACACAGGTTTTTGCAGGCTTTCCTACAAAGATGGGATGCATCAGGAGCCTGAAAGCCTCAATATTGCCTCATTGCAGGTTATTTGACAGAGCTCCTCCAAACATGAAGGCCAAGATGGAGAGCACCACACAAGCTAGTATTTGAAAACTTTAGGAGGGGGAATTTCAAGAAACCAATTAGTGGTGGAAAGTGGCTTTCAGTGTTGAAAGACAGGGTAGGAAGCATAGAAATCTGAAGGCAAGTCTAAAGCATCAGATGAAGCAGAGAAAGAAGAAGCTTTCGAGCAATTGTGGGATGCAATTGCAAAGATGTTGCCATAATCAGACTAAAGGCTTTGAATTAGCAAGAAAAGAGAAATGATTTCGTGCAAAGTAACATATTTTTGAAATAACCCAAGTCTGTAAAGCACAACAGAAATATCCTTATTATATGAATATAAACATTCCATTTACAATTTTTCTTATATGAGTTTTCCTTCCTTGAAATGACTAGCAATATGAGGTTCCACCAGCATCCTGCTTTCAATTTGGATGACTTCAGGGTGTCTTTGGAGTGGCAATCATTATTTCCCCATGGGAATTTTCAGGTTCTGAAGGAAGGCCTGTAAAATCTAACTTCAAATATCCTGCTTTAAATTCAAGGACTGGCATTCGTATGCAACACTAAAAAGACATAAAATGTGCCTTAAGGCCACAGATTCTGCATACTAAAGTAGCCCATGGGAAAACACAACTGTGCAGCATGGTCATGAAATGCTGATGCAGCTAGTGATCTACAAGCATCTGATTATGAGGAATTACACTGTGGCCTTAATCATGAAGCCTAGTTAGTAATTTAATTTCTGACTGCTAAGCAGTATTCAAAAAATCTACAATATGAAAAAGAGGTACATGTCAGTGTATTTTCATCCTCTATTAGAAAAAGTCAGGTTTTTTCCAATGTTGGCTGGGATTCAAGGATTTTTACAATGTGGGTAGTGGGTTGTGAAAATGGAACTGAAAAATAGCTTTGGGATTTCCAGCTACAGCCCCATAATGGTTAGAAGTGTCCTGAAAGCTGGGACAAGCAGCAGCTGCTGAGCTGGCATGTTGCTCCTGCCACCCATAGAGAAGTGTTAGCATAAGCACTGAAAGCAGCCTTGAAGTGGCCTCACCTGGCAGAGGAGCACTGCCAAGGGATACATATTTTAGAACCTTGGTAGTGACTCTTTCATGATGTGCCACTTGTGGGTGATACACAGAGCAGTACACAGTTCATCTGTTGGGTCAGAATACTCACTGTAGACCTTGCCTGCTTGATTCAGTCCTTTTGTGATGCGCGAGGCAGAGCAGTGCAAGGCTGGCTGGCAGCATGCTGCATCCAGGTCATGTGAGTGGGGCTGAAGAGCAGAGGACAATTCTTTCACAGGCTCACAGTATGTGTTCAGGTCTGTGGCAGCATTTTAGTGCCATCACCTGCCTCACCTCTTACACAAGTTGCTGCTAACAGGAAGGAATGTAGATTTCCAAGGATATCTACAAAATGAGAGTAATTCAATGGTGAAGGGGCAGATATAGCAGTTTGAAGTTTCTAGCCTCAGTCATAGAATCACAGAATAATTAGGGGTGGAAAGGACCTTAAGATCATGTAGTTCCAACCCTCCTGCCATGGGCAGGGACACCTCACGCTAAACCATGCCACCCAAGGCTCTGTCCAACCTGGCCTTGAACACCACCAGTGATGGAGCGTTCACAACTTCCCTGGGAAGCCCATTCCAGTGCCTCACCACCCTCACAGTAAAGAATTTCTTCCTCATATCCAATCTAAACTTCCCCTGTTTAAGTTTGAACCCGTTACCCCTTGTTCTATCACCACAGCCCCTAATGAAGAGTCCCTTCGCAGCATCCCTATAGGCCCCCTTCAGATTGCAACAGTTTTTGTAGAAAAGGCTTAAAAGCTTAATCTCATTACAAAATAAGGATAATAGATCTTATTTCTCAAAAGTATTTTACCAAATGCAAGTCTGTACAGGAATGGAAAATGAAGACTAAGTATTTCATTATTAATTATTAATCCCGATGCTAATCCCACTTAGATTTCCACATCAGCGTAACTACTGACTTGAAGCTCCACTGCTTCCTGTTTTTTCTACCTTTTACCTTGGCTTTCATTTTGCCCTTTATAATAGAACCTAGACTTAATGTATGCTAAGCATCTGTTTCTTTTATTTCTCTATTTATTCTGTGGGGAGAAAAATCATTAAGGTCCAATGAAGGTCTTCAGCCAAGTTGAATCTGAAGTTATCTACCTGGAAACATAAAGTGGCTTTGGGTATAAGGTTGAGTCTGAGGCAGATATAGAATTAGACCTTGACATCAAACTTCCCATAGAAGAGAAATCTCTGTAGGGAAATAACTTAGCCCTTTAAGATGGAAAGTTTTAATAGGAATGATACAAGTCAATATTCACTGAATTGCTTACATTGTAGGAGGGCGGGTGAGTGACAGACAAGAAATGTTGAGGTGGTTTTTTCCCTCTTGTCTCACTCAGCACGGTCTTTTTCACAATGGAGCTGCTTTTCTCCTTGCAGATGCAATGCTTCATCATAGATTAGTCATAAGGGGAGAAGTGAAATCAGAGTATGTCAGCATACCTGAAATAGCAAAACAATATAGGTGAAAAAACAAATATCAATCAAGTGTTTGCTTTATGATCTAGGGATATTTCGAGGATCTCTGGGTAAAATACTGAGTTCAATTTCTCCACAGATAACAACTGCAGCATGCAGTTCATCTCTATTTTAAGCAGGGATTTTTAGTTGTATAGGAATTGGTGTACACTTCTTTTTAAGGAGAGAACAGCCTGAGCACAAAGAGTGTTTCTGGGACTGAGCTATCAGAGGCCTCTCAGCAATCCTGCAGATATCAAACAGGGATACTGCAAAGGCTTATCCTCTCTACCTGAGTGACTGAGTGAGGACATTCACTGGGTAAATGAGCTATGAAAGCGAAGATGGAAAGAATGCCTGCATTGCAGTCCACGACCCCATGATTGCAAGCTCTTCCATGCACTGATCAACCCACATTTTAAACAGCAGTGTTCTCTGCTACACTCATGAGCTTTTACCATATTTGAGGCAACACTTTTCATCAGAGTTAAAATGTCTTTCCTGCATACATATATATAAATAGCACAAGACAAAGGCCTTCCAACAGCCCGGCTGAATTGTTCTCTCTGAAGGAAACCTTTCAGCCCCTTGAGAACTTACCTCCAACTCATGATCTGCTGACACCATGTTAACATACAAGATCCTCTTAGGTTGCTCATGTTTATTTAAAATTGAGGCAAGGCTCTGTGTTTCAAGTGTGAGGTGTGCCAGCTGCTTGCTACTGCCTCCCAGAGACCTAGACTGCTCTTGAGTCTCTAGACGATGAAAAGCATCTTTTCAGGGCATCCTGCCTGCATGGCTTTCATGCTTCTAGTGATGTGGGACAGTCTCAACTCACCGTGCTAGGAACTGTGCTCAGCTCTTCTGGAAACCTGTCACAGCAGAAAAGAAGGGAAATGCTTATTCAGGCTCCCAACAAAACAAAAAAAGAGGTGTTAGCATAGGAGAGAGAACCTGGATCTGCCTGCCCTGCTCAAGGGCCTCCTCCAGCGTGACCCAGAAAATATAGATGGACCAGGATTTTGGGACTATTTTGCATCTGCCCTAAAGGAAGAAGGTAAAACTATAAAACTGCAGATCAGGGCCCTTAAGTCCTGTCCATAGCACCAATGGCATTTGTGGCACATGTATGTGAAAGATATGAAGTTTAGAAGTGTGTCTTTTACCTGGAGGAACTTCACTTGGAATGAGACAATGAACTTCACTACAGAGCTTATTACAAAAAGACATGTGTGAGGATCTGTGTGTTCACACCCTGAAGTATGGGCAATCCCATTATCTGCTCCCTGTTATTCTTTCTGACACAATAATGTTTCCTGGACTCAGAAAACAGATAGTTTATATCCAGTGGCCTCCTTATTTGTTTCAGTTGCTGAGGATCTGTGTAACCGATGACTCTTGCATTACCACAGCAGTGCATCTAGTCTTTTGAGTGAACTGAGTCCTCTGTTATCTGATAGTAATGTACCAGTTACTTGCATCTTTTCAGAGGTTACGTCTAAAGCAAAAAAGGAAACCCACAATTCAGCAGGAAGCTGGATCTCAAGGAACTTACCTTGAGCATCTTCCATCCAGCCAGCCCCATGCCTTCCTTCCCTTCCATTCCCTTTCTTCTCTCCAAATCCCTCCTCACAAACCTCTCATAACCTGTACCCTGTTCTTCCCCACCCTTCCCTCTACCTTCGTTCATTATATCTTGAAGATTTATGTGAGTAGGCACATTATCCAAAAACTTATTTTACACATAAAGGGATGAGAGCCAGAATTATGAAATTCCAATATATTAGTATAAGACATAATGGTGAAGGACCAGCTATCACTGGCAAACCTCCAAAACTAATCCAGCTGCCCACTGAAACATAACAAATGCAGACTGAACGTCTCCAAAACCACTAAGAACCATTAATTCACCCCACATAAGCTACAACACACTTCCTCTGAATGGGACAAAGGAAGGCATCTCTGTCTTCCAGCGAAGTAAACCAGCCCCGCATGCTGCATCCTACCCAGGAGCCAGACCTTCATGCTATCAAAGTTAGCAGGAATTCTGCCATTCATTTCCCCAGAAAAGTCTTGGGTTTGATCCCATTTTCCTGGCAGCAGATGTTTGAAAGAAATATTCAAACATGAATCTTTTTCATCCTGAGGTTCAGGATGGCAAAATCATTTCATGTATTTGATTAACACCTTGAAAACAATTTCTCTCCTCTTTTGTGGCTTCTTGAAACACATCTACCCTGCTGCATAGATTCCATAGAAACAATGTTTTGGTATTAAACTGCAGTAACAACCCCTTTCTCTTCACCTACTTTTTACATAGTATGATGTGACACAAGTTACAGATGTGATGGCCAGATAGTGAGTTATGTGTGATGGGTTAGTCTGTTGCTGGCAGCAACTAATTTAACATGTTGCATAAGCAACATATGGGGGAGTAGAACATAGGTGGGGAGTAAAGACATCCTGGTCTATTCCTGCCTTTTCTCATTCATTTTATATCAGTATTAGGCTTCAGCATATTTCTTTTTAGTACTTCTCTTACTTTCTTCATGGATAATACCTGGTTTATATCAGTAGTTATCTTTAAGGCAGCAACTAACTGACTCAATTATTCTTGAGATACTAGAGGCCAGAAAAGGCTTGTAAGGATAACTCATAATTCCAGTAGAATAATTCAAAGAGCAGGATAAGTCAAAGAGGGGAACAAATACAAAAACCACTCTCAAGGCTCAGTAACATGAATGGGTGTGAAGGAGATAAGTCCCTGCAGGGCCACAGACTGAAGTGCAACTTCTGAGGGTTTTAATTTTCCCTTCAAGAGACATTTTCATGTTTGGGGGTAGGGCATGGATGAGTTAAGTTACACTTTTACTGCAGATTCAGGACAAAGGCCTATGCAATCTTCATGCTTGAAAAGTACACTTACCCCAGTGGTGTGCCTGGAAGATCTGTTGATAAATAGCCTTAGAACTAGAAACTTCATGTACGAGAAAGTGTTTGTCATTGTCATGGTTTAAGCCCAGCTGGTAACTCAGAACCATGCAGCCACTCACTCCCCCCCTTCCTACCCCCACTTCATCCAGTTTGGGTCAGGTGTCCTGTCTATGCTTCCTCACGGCTTCTCGTCCTCCCTGGCAGAGCACGAGACTCAGAAAGTCCTTGGGCAGAGTAAACATTACTGAGCAGCAACTAAAAACATCGGTGTTATCAGCACTGCTCCCAGGCCAAAGGTCAAAACCACAGCACTGCACCAGCTACTAAGAAGGAGAAAAATGACTGCTACTGCTGAACCCAGGAGAGTTATCCATAGAACCTAAGGTATGACACAAACTTATATGTTTTTCTTACTTTGTACAAGGAGAAACAGGCAAGAGATGCTGCATGTGGGTCTTCAGGGTGGAGCTAGGGAGAGTGGCAGAGATCCTGCACCCCAGTCTGCCCTCCCACCACCCTTGGGCAGCTGTACCCTCCCCAGGAAATCCCAGCACTGGCAGTAACATGTGCTGTCCAAACTAAATGAGGCACCCTGGCCTTCATGATGCACGTTTCATCTTGGTGAAAGCTAGCACCTGTTAATCTAAACATATCTCAAAAAGTTAGCTGTATAAATATATCCTTATTCTCCACCTGTATGAATGAAAGTAGACATTAGGCAGTAGAATCATATAATTGTAGAATGCTTTGGGTTGGAAAGGACCTTAAAGATCATCTAGTTCCAACCCCCATGCTATAGGCAGAGGCACCTTCCACTAGATGAGGTTGCTCCAAGCCCCATCCAACCTGGCCTTGAACACTGCCCGGGATTGGAGCAGCCACAGCTTGTCTGAGCAACCTGTGCAGCACCAGAGAAGGGTGTGTGTCTCACCACCCTCACAGTGAAGAATTTCTTCTTCATATCTGATCTAAATCTACCCTTTTTCAGCTTAAAGCCATTACCCTGTGTCATATAACTCCATGCTCTAGTAAAAAGTCCATCTCCAGATCTCTTGTAGCCCGCCTTTTAGGCACTGGAGGCTGCTCTAAGGTCTCCCTGGAGCTTCCACTTCTCCAGGCTAAACAACCCCAGATCTGTCAGCCTGCCTTCACAGCAGCGGTGCTCCAGCCCTCTGATCATCTTTGTGGCTGTGTAAGTATATGCTGTAGGCATATATATATGCATCTGCTGTGTGAACTAACACATTCTTTGCTCTCCTCTCTTGCAAAGTAAATTTTTTATTTCAGATGCTAGTTGTGCTGTCATTTATTATGACCTATGGATTTTCCTTAAAATTTTGGCAATTTTGGCAACTGCACTGTTACAGCAACTGCCTTGCTATTTATAGTCCAATTTCATTAAGACTTATCAACAGAAACACAATTTCTCTCTCTGGCTGAAATACACCCCACACCCTCTCCAATGCAGCACGCACTTCACTCCCAACTTAGGGAATACTTTTTTCCTTAAATAGCTTACACACCTTTAATATTTCCCTCATACCACTAAAACTCCTTACTGCAGATTTTTTCAGCCAAGTTAATACCAGCTGCCTCATAGTGCAGAAATATTAGCTGTATTTTATTCACTGCATTTGCACTGTAGATGTTGGGTTTTTTTCTGGCTGGGGGGGAGGGTGTGTGTGTGTGTGTGTGTGCAATATTGAATTAATTTGGAACATTTAACCATTCATTTGTTTCCTTGTCAGTTTGGCTTCTACCACCAAAAAAATACCTTCTTCTTCCTTACTGGCTTTTTTAACAAAAGATATTACTGGGTTTCCTACTGGTACTGCTGTCTCCCTAAAATTATTTAAACCAGTACTGTGCTTGTTCAGCTCTATTACAAATAAAGCTCAGAACGCTCTGGTTCACGAAAGCCAGTAAGCAAGCACAGAGACTGCAGGGCGAAGTGATAAGAATGATCAGAGGACCAGAAAATGTAATCTCTGAGAAAGGCTGAATGAACAGAAGATGTTCAGTATACAGAGAAGGAGTCTGGGGGAACAAGATGGTATTTAAGCATATTGAAGAAAAGAAGTTTCAGAGGAAGAAAAGAAAGATTTTCTCTTTATGCATAGAGCAGAGAAGGCAAGAATAGGTGCACCTAATTGTAAAAAGGGAATTCAGACTGGACGTAAGAAGAAAATCATAATAAGAAGCCCTAAACTATAGTGAAACACTGGCTTTATTACCAGATGAGCTCTGGGGGATCCACTACCAGATATTTTTAAAGCCAAATATTTTGGCAAATATCTGTGAGTCATGACAGAAATGTCATTAATCCTTCATCAAAGCAGGGGTGAGCGATCTTTCAAGATCCTTCTCAGTGTTTTTTCCTATGATTCAGTTTTCTATCACCTCAGTTAAAACCCACTTTGGAACAGCACTGGTTATGGTGAAAACTCAGAAGGCAAATCAAACTTTAAAGTTAGATCCTTGCTACGAAGAGACACAAAAGCAAGAAAAAACCAGCATTAAGACGTACTACTAACTCCATAAGCCTTAATGACTTGAATCAGGATGAGTGATTTAAAAAGTAAAAACATACAGTACTGCCTATTATTCAGTCGTTGAAAGGGATTTCAAAATTAAAGCATAGAGCTAAACCACAGTTTACATTAAATTTAGCAAGTTAAAATGTAATCATTTATTTTACTCACTGCAAGATAACGTGACATATACCTTCCAAAGTTGGGGTCATTGAAAAAATAAAATAAAAAAAGCTAACAGTATCAGTAAACCCTGTAAAATCGACTTACATAGACAGTTGTATAAGGACAAGCGAGTGACCAATTTTATCCCTTTGTATATTCATTTCAGTGAAGACTGCCTGACAGGGCAAGGGGGTACCCCTTTTCAGAGGGCAGTGGGTGGGAGATATGTGATACTCACAGGAGCTCTGTGGCCCCCCCACCCTTCGCAGCCCTGCCCTCATTAATGCCACAAGACTCCTTTTCTGCATTATATTGGAAAAGAGAAGGCCTGGCCTAAGTTAACGAAAAGCTATGGAATTTAACTTTCCAGACTTACAACAGTGTTGTTGTCTTTATGGAAAAATATTGTGAAAATGACACTGAAGATTTCAGCCTTTTGGAACTGAGCCTGCACAATATACAAATAAGAAGCTTGCCCTATTTTACCTCTGGTTATTAAATTGAGTGCAGATTCCATCTGTGATCCAAAAACTAGGTTTTTTTCTGTAAGGTCATAAGTACCAAGGTGACAAGGTTTGTCCATCTAGGTCTGTTGACAGCTTTCAGAGCTGTAGACAGCTGAAAACTATGATCTGCATTGTTTCTTATTTACATCACAGGCTCTGGAATTGCAACAGTCTGATCAAAATGGGTAAGTTTTACATAAACAGGTTTCTTTTCAAGATACCAATGAAGAAACAGACTCTACTTTGTTTTTCTCTTAGCCATGTTAATTTGACAGCTATAGCAGGAGGAGCTTGTTTTTGTCACTAAAATAAGATCCCAGGGAACTATCACAGGGAGCACATTACAGATAAAAGCAATTTTACAGTCACTTTTCAGATTAAAATGGCAGTTGAAATGGAAAGACACACATTATTTTAATAGTGAGAGAAAGATGGAAGAGGAATGAGAGAGATTTCAAAAGAATGTTAGTTAAGGATAAAGAAAGAAACTCCAGGCTTCCCTAGTAGCAAAAGCAAAAGCAACCTTCATATTTGTATCTCTAAACAGGAAGGATAAAGGTGAACTTATCTCCCAGGTTACCAGAATGTCCTAGCCCTATAGGTATTACCTATAAGAGCATCTTTTGAAGCTTCTTTGAAACTATTCAATAAATTTCTGCTGCTCCCAAACTGTCAGTTGTTTGGGTTTTTTTTTTGTTTGTTTGTTTGATTGGTTGGTTTTGTTTTGGGTTTTTTTGTTTTGGTTTTTTTTTTGTGTGTGTTTATCATGGGCTGGTGTTTTGTTGGGTTTTTTTCCCCAAATCTTCTAGCTTTAACACTCTTTAGCCTCACATGCTGACTTTGCTGCACAGGGGACACATATGACTGGTTTCTCTTATAATTAAAAAGTATCTACTGCAGTATAACATGAAAGAACAGCTTTCAGGTCCTGGCTTAATGCTGATTTTTATTTCCAATTTTTTTCTTCCTCCTTAGGATTTGCAGCTTTCATCTTTCA
>JAOEHY010047752.1:2227-12675 GCA_025447955.1 Psilopsiagon aurifrons
ACAGTACTCCAAGTGAGGTCTCACGAGAGCAGAGTAGAGGGGCAGGATCACCTCCCTTGACCTGCTGGTCACGCTTCCTTTGATGCAGCCCAGGATATGGTGGGCTTTCTGGGTTGCAAGTGCACACTGCTAGCTCGTGTTAAGTTTCTCATCCATTACAGAAGAAGTTAGCAAAAAGCAGGAAGTGCAGGACTTTTTCTGAGTTTGATTAACTTGTAAGTATGGTTGTAGGAACTAAAAGCTGGCTAATTGCTAGTCAGGTGTAAAATGCCTGGTATCTTCTTTTTCATTTGCTGGTGTCTCTCTGACAGAACATATTAAAATGATTTCCTTCATCTTTTTCTTAGTTAACTTTTAAGTTTTTAAATTCACTGCTATAGTTCTGCTCCCCTTTCTAAGATGGTAGGTGGTACAAGTATATACCCTAACTGCCTCTTACTCTTTTAAAAGCTGCTCTTTCGCACTACAGAGCACAACGATATACTGAAGAAAAAAAACAAACACAACATTGCAAAATTTTCTCTCTTGTTTCTGTAGGTGTCTTTGCCCATCAAAATGCAATCTTCCTTTTATCCCTGTCGGGAACTATGCCCTGAGCATGTACAACCGCAGAATGAATGAATGTCCTAACAAATGCTTTCAGACAATAGCCTGGATCATTGTTTCACAGTAGCTTTTAAACACAGTTATAAAGTCTCACCTTCCAGTTAGCAAGAAAAGACACTATTTTTCTGATGGTGATAAGGCTGTTAAAAGCCTTTTAGAAACTGCAGAAAAGGAATGGAACATTTTTTATTATTTTTTGTTTTGAGCAGCAACACCACATAATGCACTGCTGAATTTGTATCTGATGAATGTTTTATTCTGGGCTTGCCCTTCCCATCTCTCAGCATTTTCCTATTTAATGTAAGGAGAAACTGATAAGATACAGTGGTTTTACATGTTCAGAATATGAATAGTAAGTGTTGTATGCAAAGTTTTCAGGCATCCCTTTCTGTCTCAACAAATTATCCTCTCCCTTTTTCTTCTCCTTTTATGTCTATGTTAATCATTTTAGCTTATGCATACAATTTATATTTTAATACAACAATGAAAACAAGTTCATTCTCAGATCATATGTTCACTTCCCCCATCAACATTTCATATAGCTGTACATTATGAAGTCTCTCCTCACTAAGACTTTTTTCCAGTCTAACATGTTCTGCTCTTGATGATTTTAGATGAGGCCTAAACAGTCTTCCAAAATGGGATCATTACCTTTCAAGTCTAAGATTTTAAGTTAATTCCCAATCTGCAAGAACATGCAATGCTCACAGATAGGTGAACAGATAAAGAGATGGTTGGGCAGATGGGTGGACTAAAGATATTAAAAACGCATTATTATGGAAAAAGGAATAGGAAAAACAGGCTCCCCTCCAAAACCAAACCAAACCAAAACTAGCAAACCCAAACCCAAACCCAACCAAAAACAACAAAACCCAAACCAAACCAAACACTGCCAGTGTAAATCAAAAGCAGCTCCAAGTTAATGCTGCTCCACTGATAGCCTCTCAAAACGGCTGAGGATCTGGGCCTGTGACTATCAACCCTACGTATAGAGATATCTCATAACACTATCCGTATTGAAATACATTGAATATTAAGTCAGTTTAGCTTACTTTGATCCTTGTCAGTGAATGACATATTGTGCAACGTGATCCAGAACACCAGCAGTGACATCCTCAGCAGCTGGCTACTTTCCTTTCTGCTGATTTACAGCAAGATATTTCTACACCATATAGTGACATGCTGTATGAAAGACATGTCATGCAAACACTGCTGGACATAGCCAGGTTAAGATACTGTGTTAGGGACTTGGAAATGTACAGCTTTGCTCCAGGTTCTCTCTCCTTCCCTTTGCCTAAGTATGTAGGGTGCAACATCACACCAGTGGAGCCTCCAATATTATAACGTCATAGTTGCAATCCTTCTCACGATGGAGATCTTCTTTTTTCTTGGTGAAACATCTTGAAAATGATAAAAATATTTCCTCCCTTTTCTCTTTAAATACCCTGGGGTTTGAGCACGGTTATAGAACAGCTAGGGTTTCATTTTCAGGGAGAAAGGCCTCGTTTGGGGAACTCCATGTTCTTATATAAGCACTTCGATGCATGTGTCAGCAAAACCAGTATTATCTGAGGGGGAAAGAGGGTTTTCTCTGAATCCTGATTTCATAAATGTGTGATAGGATGTGTTGGAGTATGCCAAATAGACTGAGAAGCTGAAGATATAGGGTATCTAGAAGATGGAGGCTTGTTGGTATCAATATAAGTGGGGAGCAGTGAAGCATCAAGAATAGACATCTTCTGTGTACTGAGAAACAGAACTTCAGGGACTTGGCAAATACGAATGCTAAAACTTCTGTCTGTGGAGCTTAAATGCTTTGGACTAAGCAGACCTGAGTAGGAATCACAGCTGTATTTCTGGAGATGCATGATCTTCTGTGGGCTACCTGCCATTCATTTAATGAGAAATTATCCACCTAACTCAGAGCTCTGGATTGCAATAGAGAAGCAAGCACCTAAGAATGAAAAGTTGCCATGAAAAATTGCCTAAATAAATCTGAGACTTCTGTAGAGAGCCAGCACTGATTGCTATTGATCTCAGTGAGAATGGGGACAATTAGCTGAGGCACTTCTTAATATGTAGCCTATTTAATGAGAATCCTAAAACTTTAGATGATTCTTCAGAGATATTCTAGTAATTTTAAAAAGCAAAATCTTAGCTTTGCTTTAGGAATGTGCTTTTTGGAAGGTCTGTTCAAGCATGATTTCTGTCGTTCTGCAATATCAAATGCAATTAAAAAGGGGCAGCTTCTTTTCCTATAAAGTATTTGGATTTATGCATGCATTTATTTGAATACCTGCTCAGTTGGTCCTCAAAAAATGGCTGATTCTGCCCCATCACATTTGATTACACAGCTTTTTAAAATGTAGCCCTGATTGTCCTTCTTAAGACATAAGAAGAGATTAAACTTCATATATTAGCTTCTTTCTCTTTAAAGCTTATTAACGTCTAATCAAGATTAGATATGTGGTCAGACTTCTGAGGGAGGTGTGTCAGCATGCAGTAACATGTAGAATACAGTGCAAAGTGTTCCATATTTATTCTTCCTAATTAAAAAGACAGGAAGGTTATGTGGCTGCTGGAAGTAAAATCTTGATGAAAACTCCAAAGAAGGTTCTTTCCATGACTCTCTCATTCATTCAGTGTTTTATTTTATTTTTATTTCAAGAATTCAGTCTATCAAATAGAGGAAGAGGACAGATTTCCCTGAAGTACTGATTTGAGTCAGTAGTGATTATTATTCTACAATTTTAAACAACTATGTGCTTTTGATTTGTCTTGTATTACAGAAAGCTTTATTAATGTGTTGGTACAAAGTGACCCCCAGCTGAATTATAATAGTCAAACATCAGATATTTACCAAATTATCTTTCTGACCTAGAGAGGTTGCTGTAAACCATTTTAAAATAATGGAATTAATCTTTACAAAAAATATCCTTAACTTCCTGCCAGAAAAAAATGCTGTAAATTTTTTATAAAATTAGAAAAAGGTCTCTAACTTTAGTGTAAAATTTCCGGAACTATATTTTCTTCCATTAAATTATCCACTGATTTCAGGAGGAGCAAGAGCAAATCCTAATTTCACTACTACTCTCCTAAAACATCTTTTTTATAACCATGTAGTCAATACTTCAAAAATAAAACTTTCCTACAAATTGTAGTAGTATGTAATTCTCTTTCTTATTAGAATCCATACATTTCCATTGACAGGGGTTAACCACAAAGCCTCTCTTAAATTACTATCATCTGTAAGGAATGTGCACATAAACATTGCATTCTTCTTTGGGAGCTTTCATTACAAGTTATAATATCCTTAACCAAAAAATAACAGCTGTCCAGCCATCCTCCTTCCTTCTCTCTCTCTCTCTCTCTCCCCTAGCTTATCCTTCTCTCTCTGTCTTTCCTAATTCTTTCACTGTTTTTGGATTTCTGTGTATAGACAGAGTGTAAATCTTGGCTCTAAAAAGAAAGTGTGAAGCTATATATAAATCTGCAATTGTATCTTGTGGGTGAAAAAAGTTGTCATGCCTGCTTTTGATCTCCTAACCTGCTGGACAGGCACTAATAGGAAATAGTTTGGTAGTTTGGTTGTTTTGTTGTTTGGGTTTTTCTTTAATTTGTATCCCATTTTCAAGACAACCAATTCTGTCATCAGGAGATGACTTTTGCCATCAGGAGGTCTTAAATACTGAATCATATGTTGATATTGACCCAAGACTCCTCTTAAAATGACTTTTAACATACTGAAGATAGTTAAAATCATAGAATCATAGAATGATTTGCATTGGAAGAGACCTTAAAGATCATCCAGTTCCAAACCTGCTGTCATGGGCACGGACACTTTCCACTAGACCAGGTCGCTCCAAGCCTTATCCAGCCTATACTTGAACACTGCCAGGGATGGGGCAGCCGCAGCTTCTTTGGACAATCAGTTAACAGTGTCTCACCATCTTCACAGTAAAGAGCTTCTTCCTAAGATTTAATCTAAATCTCCTCTCAGTTTAAAGCCATTCCCCCTTGCACTGTCACTACATGCTCTTGTAAAAAGTCCCTCTCCAGATTTTCTGTAGGCCCCCCTTAGGTACTGGAAGACTGTTATAAGGTCTCCCCTGATCTTTCTCAGGCTGAACAACCCCAACTTGCAGCCTCTCTTCATAGGAGAGGTGCTGAAATTATTTCTTGATTTCTGTACACCCTGTATCACTTACAGTGATACAGTGATACACCTACATCTGTAAATATAATTGGAGAAACAAAAATCTGTTATATTCACTTGCAATTTTTTGTGCAAAACACAAACTGTAATGATTCTTCAAAGTCTTAGAACTTTTAGCTATCATTACACTGTTACCAAGGTTGTTACATAACTGATGGTGTGGTTGTCTGCTACCAAACTATATTTTCTCCACTACAAATCTTGAATGAACAATTCACGAGGACAGATGAATATACCATGTAAAGAGTAACTACAAATGGCTTATTAAGTAAACCATCATGCAACTTCAATTCCTCTTATTACATATAAATATACCATAGAGTAAATGATATTTAACTTCTGCAAAAATAAATAAAAACTAGAGTAAACTCAGCAATGATTTTCTGTAAGCCATACTGCCTACAGATTTTCCTAACTGCGCATGTTAATCCTTGTAAAGAATTCAGTTTAAAAAGAATATTTATTCCACTTTGGTTTGTATAACCTGTGTTGAAAATGGAGTAAAATAATTCTCCTATCACCTCTGCTCCACATAAATATAATCTGATATTTCTTGAAATAGTAGGGTAGTATTCTGTGTAATTTAGGAAATGGAATTGGGATTTAAGGCATGAATTTTACATAATTCTCTGAGTCCTATTAATTTCTTTAACACTGGCAGAAAACAAGCTTAGTGCAGATAAAAACATTTTGAGAAAAGAAATACAGACATATGTATGTTTGAACTGTATTACAATTTAAAGCATCTATGCACTTGCTGCATTTTGAGGTTTTCCTCCCTTGGAAGACTAGCTGAAGTTGCCAGTGCGGGCTTAAAACTGGTTTCAAAAAGATTCCAGTAAAATGTAGATAAGATACGAGTCTAATAGGTGCATAGAACAGTGGAATAAGGTGCTTCATTTAAATAAATTTTACTAACGATCTATTCTATAATTTCTCTCTGAATAGAAGAAATGTGTTAGGTAAAATCAGATCTGCTGCTGCAATCTTGTAAGGGCTTTATTTGAAAACACTGAACACCGTTATTAAAGACGCATTGGAGCACACCTATAAAGATAAGTGTTTGATTTCCTCCAAACAAATGTGGTGGAGTAAAAGCAAAATTAGGCCAAATAGTAAAATCCATACTCTGAATAATAAGTTGTCCAGACACTCTATATTCTCAGCATCTTTTTGCACATGTACGTCTTAATGTCAGGTGACATCAACACAAAACCTCTGATTTAGACTCACAGAATCACAGAAACATTAGTGTTGGAAGGGACCTCTGCAGGTCCTCCAGTCCAACACCCTTTCCAGACAAGGACACCCAGAGCAGGTTACACCAGAACACATCCAGGCGGGTTTTGAATATCTCCAGAGAGGGAGACTCCACAACCTTCTGGGCAGCCTGTCTTAGAGTTTTATAATTGATCATCAGCTCCTTTGAAATTTTTCCAGATATAGGAGGAAAGGCAGCAAAATTCAGCTGGACTCTGGGTCAGCAATTGTGGCATACAAATGTCTCAGTTTTACAAAGATACTCTATAAAAGATTTCTCATATTCTTACAACAAGACCATACACCATGGCAATTTGGCTTCTGCCAAGAAACTATAAAAGACAATTTTACTTGAAATACCCAGAATCTGAGGTACAATACAGTGCCTCTGTCTCTATGCTTCAGTATAACAGTGCCTCTCCTTCAATCCTCATCTCTAAGAAATCCTAAGAGGGCTTTTTTGAAATGAAGCAATGATCAGATATTGATTACAGAAATAGATATGCCATTTTAAGGTACTATCTGTGTTGCTGTTATTGCCAGTCTGCAGGAAAGCTGAAAAGCTCACATAATCATCTCACATAATCTTCCATGCAAAGGCACCTGAGGTAGTTTAAATATCATTCTGTGTAGGATAAACTAACTGGACTAGCTTTGAAAAGAAATAAAACTGCAAATAAAATTGTTGCAGATTGAATATTTTTGATATTTTTTCTTTTTCTATTCTTCTATTCTACTCTATTATTTAAGGGACTCGAACTGTTTTTCAATATGAATAACACTTGCATGGATATTATTTAATGAAATTTTAGCATGAATAATGCTTTACAAGACCAAAATATAACTTAGAAGAGCTTAATAATCTGACAAGCAATTTCTTTTAAACTTTTGATTTTTTTTTTTTTTTTTTGTTAATATTCTGTTCTATTGCTTTTCACCATTGAGATCCAGCAAGCATCAGAATATTCATTAAATTATTCACATTCATGCTTATGGAACTGCAATCATTTAATAATGATAGAGATGATAATTCCTTTCTGAAAATTGTGGACCACTGAAGTAAAAAATAATAGCAAGTACCTAGCACAATGTGAAATCAAATCATTAAGAGAAAACAATCCCCAAACCATACACTTTTATCAACCAGAGAGACTATTTTACCAATTCTTAGAAGTTAACTTGAGTCTATTTTATATGACATTTACAACTATATGGTAGCTGAGTTATTTGGAGCAAGAGTAATAAGCCTCAAATCAAAGGTTTACAAATGCAGTATCAAAATAGTATACCATATGCCTCTGTTTTGTTTTATTTAAAACCTGGAGTATATGCATTTATTGGACTCTGTTTTTCTAGGAGACATTGTTTACGATGTGGTAATAACTTAGCATTGGTGGGGTATAATTTATAAAATTAACTGCCTAAGTATATCCTAAAATATCACAGTATAGAATGTTTCGTATATTGTCATGGATATCTGATTTATCATCATTTTCTGTCTCTGCTTTTGCCATCATTTACCCAATGAACAAAGAAAAATACAATAATGATCAGTTTTTAAATTCAAGTGCCCTTATCAATAAGAGTTTACAGAAGTGAGCGTTTAGTTTAACAAAATTATGGAATTGAAATGGCTAGCAATTAATTTCACTTTCAGAAATCTTGATTAAAGCTCCTTAAGAAATGTACATGAAAGCTGAACATCTTTCACTGAACAATTACTTTGGTTCGGTTGTTGATCTGGGTGAGTGTTGAAGGTGGCTTATAAACATAGGACAAGACTATGGTGCGTTTTCTACAGGTGATGTTTACTAGAGGACCACTGAAAATGTTCACTGCTCTTCAGGAGTGGAAGGATCCCAGGAAATACGATATATAAGCCAGAATGTATGATCAGTAAGCATGATCTGCAAGCTTTCTTCCTGGGAGCAAATGAAGCCCAGAAGACTGCCTATGTGCAATCTGCAGCCTCAAAAAGATGAAAATGAATTAAGCGCACACTTTCACCCATTCATTTAACTTACTACCTGGGCTTTTGTTCACTAATTTTAGAAAATAGGGTAATATGTCTAGTTATTACTAGCTAAACAACTGAATGAATTTTCGCCTATCAAAGTAGTCTCTAACATAACCTCCTTTACCCTGTGATATTTAACAATGCAAGATATGATTGCATCTCTTTATCATAGATATACTTCTGACTTTTAGGCATATTGCATTTACATTTTACTTTTAAACCTCATAAAGTGAAAAAATGTTCAAGCAGATTTGTTGAATGTTTATGTTTTTTTTAGCAGATAGTAGTAGAAAATAAGAGGATATCACTTTGAACATGTTGACAGTAAAAATGTGTATATTTTGCCTTTTTTTTTACATGCATGCAAATAATTCTTAATGACCCTACTGCATACTCTCATACTTTATCAGAATCATACGCCATGTATCAGTAAGTAATGTGACTAGGGAACTTTATGCCTGATATAAATCAATGATTGCTGCCTTAATTTAAAAGCTGAGTGATGATAAGATGCTGTGACTCAATAAATTTGAGCTTCTAATATTATGCAGAAGAACATAAAACCTGTTTGTGCATTATAATGTAGCAATAATGTATCCCTTCCTAATCACTAGAATACCTATCTTTTCTAGCTTGCCTATAGCATGCATAATAAAAAGTTTGCAAAATGTGGAGAAATTCTAATTTTCATATACCTGCATTATGAATCCCTGCAGCTATTAAAAAAAAATACTAAAAACATTAAACTATGAGGATAAAATACAATTTACAGAGTGCATTTTGCTATTATTGCCTTTGAAGATAGCATCAGTTGTTTACACAGCCCCATAAAATGTTTTAAGTTTTCTAAGATACACCTTAATATACTTATCTTTCTTAAAAAAAAAAACAAAAACAAAACACCACCACCACTCTGAATTATAAACAAACAAAAGCAAGAAATAGCTTACTGCTTGCCTAAGTTGACCTCAGGTTTAAGAATCAAGGATTGCTTTTTGTTGGCTCTGACATTAGCTAAACTAAATCCTGAAGCATATTCTTAGATGGTGTGAAGTTGGCCTAGTTGTATTCATGTGAAGTGATGCTGATTTGCAGTAGTTGCAGATCAGGGCCTTTACAGGACTAACCACCTGCCAATGTTTCAGAATTGAGTGGGGATAAGACTGATTGTTTTGTAACTATTTAGTAGAGGATTGGCTACCGATTAGTTCTTTTTGACATTGTCTCTTTAACCTTGTAGAGATATCTCAGTGGGAGAAAAAATGTGAATGGAGAGGGTGGAACAGGATGATAAGGAAGCTGTGATATTTTCTGGTGCTGGAGTTAATCATTTAATGTACATTCAATGTGAACTTTGTGATCTATGGGAGACGTAGGGATGTTTCTTTTAGTTTTTCATAAATGTAGTCTCAAGCTTAGAGATCAGCTGGAAAAGAAAGGGTACAGATTACTGTACTGTGACTAAGATAAAAGTGAGAGGGAGGGGGTATTTCTTCCTATATTGGAATCGCTTCACAAAGAATATTTTTGAGAGGTTTCTTCAGTATAAATCATGTCATTCTAGTTCAAAGCAACAAATTCAAACAAATTTGCAAAATATATAAACCAGTAAGTTCACGATACTAATTTAGATATGATTGTTTATGTTCTCACCCTATTTTGCTATGTGTGAAATGTTGAAAGCAATTGTACAGACCACAAGCATTTTGGTCCTGGCTTTAAGTAATGGAAACAGTGTAAAAAAGGAGTTATTGCCTAACTTAATGAAGGCTTTTGCAATACTCCCATTTTCTTTTGAGCAGGAGTTTCACAAACTGAAAAAAAAACATCGTTCATTGGTGGAATACAAAGATAAAATCTTTTTTTGTTGTTGATGTTTTTTTTTTTTTTTTTTTTGCTTTGTGTTGGGTTTTGGTGGGGTTTCTTTGTTTCTTTTTTTTTTTTTTTAGCAATACTAGACAGTAGTGAACCCCATAAATGCACTTACAGCTAGTGTTTACCAAATCTCCTAATGATCTCACTAATGGAAGCTAGATTAGGGCATCAGGTTTATGTCCTGAGCAGCCATTTTACAAGGAGTCACTGATAGAGGGACTTTTACTTTCGGATCTTCTGTTTTTCAATTAGAAGAACATATATAATGGGGACTGAATCAGTGGGCACATTTACATGTACTTTTTTTTTTTTTTAATTCCAAGATTCTTCTTTATCATACCCTGGGCTGCACCAAAAGGAGCGTGACCAGATGATCAGGGAACTGGAGCACCTCCCATATGACGATAGGATGAGAAAGTTTGGGCTGTTCAGCCTGGAGAAGAGAAGGCTGCGTGGAGACCTCATAGCAGCCTT
>JAOEHY010047753.1:0-13911 GCA_025447955.1 Psilopsiagon aurifrons
TCCAGTGCCTCACCACCCTTACAGTAAAGAATTTCTTCCTCATGTCCAATCTAAACTTCCCCTGTTTAAGTCTGAACGAAGTCTTCTGTAGTATTAGCTTATAATACTTCACACAGTAGTAATTTTGTTTAAATTTAGAGAGAAATGTTTAAGACCACAATGTAAGTTTCAAAGCATACACAACTGCCATTCTCGCTCATTTTTTCCTGTAAGATCTATTTTGAAATCATGTTTTTACAATAAGCTGAACAGTTTATGCAACAAAGATCACTCTTCAGTGTCAAGGCAGGATGGCTATTTCTAGCTGTTTCAGGAGAATCTTCTTTTAGAGATACTACTGAGTATTTAATCAAAGGCACAAAGTATAGTTTAGATGAGTTTCCAAATATGCAAAACTTTAGTGAAAATATCTGTTTAAAACTTAGGCCAGTGCTGAAAACATCTGAAGTAAAAACTGAATGAAGTTTTCATGAAACATTGGGGTTTCTTTAGAATGACAGCTTGCTTACCCCTTCCATTGTTATTTTGTATTTCAAATTGTTTTCTTATGAAAGTAACTAAAAAACTTAGTCCCTCCAGCACACACACCTGGGCACACTTCAACACTGCTAACTGGAAGAAAATTACTTCGAAAAAAAAGGAGGTTCTAATACATGATAGAGAAATGTAAGTGAGGTGCATAAATATGTACACACACATATATAAAAATATGTATACATGAGCATACACAAATACCTATCTACATATATCATGAACATTTTTCAAAACCCCAAAATTTCGCACATTTTCTACTTTACTACAGTTCCTTTAAATGTTAAAGAAATTTTTTCATTCCAGTAGTAATACAGAGTTTCTTTAAAAGGATCACAGGTGGCAAAATGCAAGGGCAATAATGACAGAAATTGAGAACTCCCAGTCCCAATTCCCACAGTAGGGCATCACCACACACTGCATTTTCAAAGGAAAACATCTAAAAAGGCATGAATGTATATATATGTCTCTATTTTATATGTGAACAATTTTCTCATCAACTGCCTCTTTTTCTGAGTCATGAATAATGACGCAATAAAAGCGTTCATTTGTTAATGTATGAACACTGCATTTTTGTTAAGTCTGCCCCATGGAATACAAGCTTAACCAAAAAATAACACACACGCACCCCCCAAACAAAACAAACCAGAACAAAACCAAATTTGCAATAATCCAGAAAAGGGAAAACATTTTAGCCAACAAAATTTTTTCTCATTTTTACTTTGTGAGGAAAAGGCAGGAAGGGATTCACTGTTCAGTGTTTTATGTTCTCTTCAGTTCACAGTACATTACTATCAAGGTCAACCCAAAGGGTGGTATCTGTATCAGACTGAATTAAAAACCAAAACCAATCAAAGAAAAATAATTTGAAGAGATGGGATATAGTAAAAAATAATGAGGCATAAATAGTAGAAACCAGATGTGAAATGGTATGCAAGAAGTGAGGCAGGATGAAAGAAATAATGATAGACTGGACTAGGAGAGAAATTCTCCAAAATAATTTAAAGTGTTTCCAGAAGTTCCATAGATGACAGAGCCAGAAAATAAAAAAGCTAGAATATTTATTTTGGTGTTCTTCATACAACAGGCGAAAACGCTCCAACATTTTTCTCACCTACTGTTATCTCTCAGTTAATAAAATATGCCTTGGATTCAACTTAAATTGGGTATAAAATTACTAGGCAAAAGATTAATAACCTATCTTCAGGCTAGTTGAACAATCACTAATTTAACATTTCCTGCCACAGGTGGTGGGATAAAACACCACAAAGCAGACTTCAGAAGTGAGCTAGAGGAGGCAGCAGTGGTGTCACATTACCCAGGTTCAAGCCAGAATGCTCATGATACTGAAACAAGAATAAGCCTCAGGTAGGATCACCCGTTTTCCATCTCCCACTGCTGCTGCACTGACACTCCAGTGTCCCCAAACAAATAAAGCTACAGATGCCAAAAAATTCCCCGGAACTTAGGCCTGGGGAATACAATGCACAGTTCTACAAAAAAAGCCATACAGAGGGAGGCCATACTGTATCAATCACATCAGCATCTGCGTCTGCAATAACCAACTGGAAATATGTGAATTTCCTGTTGAATACAATGTTCCTCTTAAGTTTGGTTCAGAGCTAACCATTCCAATTTCACAAACAGGTGATTCATTCCCCTGCTTAAGCTTATTCAGAGATCAATCTCCTGTTATTTTTTAAGGCCAGCCCTCTTTTCACCATAGGTTACCACTCATCTTCATGCCAGTGATCCTTCTGCTTATCTTTCAATTCCAAGGCCACACCAGTGACATTTCTAAGAGTCTGAAAGTGTGGGAAGACAACAGCATCTTAAAACAAGTTCTGTCAGAGCACAGTGCCCTTCTTTTACCTGACTGATGCATCAGGCATGCATCTGGGGACCATAACTTCAGAATACCTAATTGTAATGCAGAATTTTAAAATCAGAACAGAACTTTCTATGCTGCATTCCAATACCATTGTTCTTTGTTACACTGGCGAAAAGAACTTGCTTAAGCTCTGAAGAGAACCAAAAATTCATTTGTTTTATGATAAAACTGTTTTCTGTATTTATTTCCACTGCCCTCTACTGTTCAGAAAACCAAAGTCATTACAGGTTTCGTTTTCCCGAGAGTGACACAGAAACCTAAACAAAAGCCTCGTTCCTTTTGAAGGAGAAACAGAGATGAGCTGATCACACAGTTTGCACCAAGTGTGGCAGGAAGCTCTGTGGCTCTTCTCCCCACTCTGCACATGTCCTGCTGTCAGGCTCTTTGTGTTCTCCCATCAGCCCCAAGCAAAATAACCAAATTAAATAACAGACTCTGCTCCAAGTCTGTTACAACACAGAAGAAAACTCAGAAAAGGAGTTGAAGTCATCTATGACTTCACCACTGAAGCTATCCAGTCATGCCTGAGCAGTTTCACATCGCTGCCAGACAAAATGGCAGCTTCTTTTCATCACAGAGAACAAGCTTTATTTCTACAGTGCTTATTGTAATGGATTAGAGATTTTCTGGTCAGTGTAATATAAAATGAACATTGAAGCGAACAATGAAATGAAAGTCATATTCAATGTGTTTAACATTAACAACAGGAAATGGGTGTGCATGTACGGGATGCTGTAAGGACAAGGATCAGCAGAGCTTTGTTTGAGGACTGGTATTTATTCTGTCTTTATTTAACCTTCTTCCTTCCCCTTTTCAGAAAATGGGGAGAGTGTCACTGGAATCTAGCAGAGTTAAACACGCTCAAACATTTTTACAGTTTATTATAAAGTCTGAATCAGATTCAGATAAACAGTTAGATACTTTTACTTCTTTCTCCGTAGTTCTTAGTTACATGAGTGAACAGTAGTCTTTATCACAAGAGCCTTTCTCAGTCACAACTTGAAGACTGCTACATAAACTGTGCTTTTAATTAACATCAATACCTAAGGATTCTAATACCCAGCATATAAATAAAAACTAAGATGCAATTTAAGAGTCCATACACTGTTTAGATTCATTTTTTGTTCTTCACTCAAACGCTTTTCAGCTGAGATCTGTCAGATCCAGTTCTTTGTGGCCCCAAGTAATATAATCAGTCAGCATGCAAACAGTCCTGAGATTATTTTTGCCTTTGGCAAACTGACACGATGAAGGTGCAGTTCCTCACCTTGCATGTCTGTATTCAGGGAGTTTATTATAGGCCCAGTTGTTGAAGCAATAAACAAAGTTGGGCTATTTTAATGCTCAAACTCTACCCTGAAAGGTTTTGTGCACTTGAAGGCATGGTGGCCGGACAGCAACAGCCTGCACTTGCTGCAGTTGACCATTTAACCACAGCTGTCAGCCACCAGTTCTGGTTCCAAAACTGTTACATCTGTGTATGTAAGAAGTAAAGATTTTGAAGACAAAAGCTACAGTGAAATTTTCTCACTTGAAAAGCGGATTTATTCAAATGACGTTTTGTCATTATTTTTATTGTTTTATTTTTTTTTTAGGATTGAGTGTTTTACTGTTTGTTTTTCAGGATCCAACAGAGCTTCTCATTGTAAAAGAAAGCTTGGATTGCTGATGCTGTGCACAGCACTGGGACCACATACAGCAAAATGAAACAATTTCCATAAACTAGGTCTCCAACTGGCATTCAGCTAGTTTATGTTTGCTTTAACTGCAGTCATCCCCTTCTTGTTCTAATAATCCACTGCCAGTCTGCTTTCCCCCAGCATGCATCAGTATCGTTATGATGCCATACCTTTAACAGACAGATTCCTACATATGGCTTTTAACCTAAGTACCCTACATGCTGCTCACCAGCATCACAGAGAATAGATAAAAAGGCTGCACCCAAAATGTTGGGGTATTTTTTCTGCATATAAAACCAATACCACTTTTACTAAAATTCCATGTTGCTGTATTTATCTTGGGGTTCAATATATATGACACACAAACACTTCAGCTCCATTTCACAGGAAATAAGGCTTATGGGATATCGGCCAATATCCGAGATAAAAAAAAAAATTCCAAGTGAGCTCAGCAATATTAGTAGACACTAATCAATCTGTGTTATTTTACTTCACAAATGCATCTCCTTGGGGTTCCATGGAAACTGTGGCATTTATTAGATGTCTTCTGCTATAGTTTTTCAAGTGAGTGATATCTAAAATACATACAGCAAATATGCTTATTAAGTACATCCAAAAAGACTACAGCAGTTTAACAGCAAGGCAGTTAGAAATCACCAGTCCCATTCTTAAGCTACTTAACAAAAAAAATGAGAATCCAAGCGTATAACATCTATTGATTTTCGCTAGTTAAATAGCTCTTAATTTCTTCAGTCTTAAACTTTCTGAGCCTGTTGCAAATTTTAACTTTCTTAAACATGATTTAAGTTGGAACTGCATAAAGCATTCCAGATAACACCTTAAAAGCATTCTGTGCAATTAATTCATCTCAAACTATCTCTCACTATTGAAAACTGTCACAGGGAACATAAAAAGCCCCCAATATCCAAATTAAAAATACAGTTTTAAACTTCAGTACACTTAAATAACATTCTACATAGCAAATCCAAGAGAATATAGGCCCTTGAACATACCCCTGACTTACCTGTCTTACACTATAGGCCTCTACTTTTATTCTATGTGTATAAGAAATATTAAGTACGGTTGTATTCAATATATACACAAATATTTTGAAATAATTTTGCTTCTTACAGTTATTACCAATCTTGTTACCTTTCTGTATACATCTTTCTGAAGTGCAGTGCCTAAAACTGCAGCTAGTTTTACAGGTGATGCTGCACACATGCGGCAGAGCAGAATCACCACTCACGGTAAATGGGATCTGTTACAGCTTTCACTTTGACAATGGACAGACTTATGCATGTAGCTATAAATCTTTCCATTTAAATCCTAGCATCAGTCAAAATCCTAATTTTCACACTAGGAGACAGAGAGATGTTTACACATGTGATAAAAAAGCAAAACCAAAACCATAAATCCACCATCCTAAACAAAAAAAAACATCCATCACACTGGGGATATCAGAGGATATTATCTAAACTTTTAAGAAATTTCTTTCCTTACAGAAGGAAATATTCCTGCTAAGCAACAACTTGGTTACATTAATAACCAAATTTTAAGTCCTAGCATGCTTGAAAGCCACATCTGTGCAATTTCAACCTAATACAATGCCACACACACAAACAACAAAAAGTAGCATGATCCCAAAGTTACACTTACCTGATGATGCACAAAAAAGCAACACCACACCATGAGGTACTTTGTATTGTGCTTGGATTTTAGGAAGTTTCTTAATATTCAGTGTGACAATGAAATGTCTTTGCTACAAAGGAGTCCCTATGTTGTGTCTCCTTCAGTTTTCAGCAGGAACTCCTCCCCATGCAGCCACAGAGTTTGCTCTCGTTTCCTGTCATGCAGTGTATTACAAGTGTCAGAAGGTGAATGATATGTATTGTTGTGTCTCTGTGTGGTTTTCCCTCATAGATTGCCTCCAATAATATTTTAAACAGACAGAAGTGTTTTAAAAATTACAAGTAAACAGCACAATTATGGTAAAGTTAAAGACATCATTAACTTATTTTTCAAGGTAGGTCTTTGAGGGCTTTGAGCCTCAGTACCTGAAACACAGTCCATCTCCTACCTCTGCAATTCTGTCTTACACAGCAGCAATGGCCTGTAAACTCAAGGGCAGACAACTGTGTCCAAACGTAGATGCCCCAGAAAACAAAACAGATGGTAGACACTGGATGGAACTTTTAAACATTCAGTTTACAGAAAACTTTCAGTGTTTCAGAAATTAAAGGCTCTCCAAAGCAAGAATTCTTAAATTAAAAGGCATAATGGCATGAACTCAAATGATTTCAAATCAGCTCAGAATCAAGGCCCAAAGATAAACTTGGCAGAGTGCCCATTTTGCATGTAAGGACATGCCAAGGAAGTGCAAAGTTTGATTTTTTACTTGGTAGTTCAACATAACTAATAAACTCCACTTTTGCTGATTCTCCAACAATCTAGATAAGGAAGCATTTCACAACTGCATCCTATGAAGCCTTGTGAATCTTAATTTCAGTGGAATTGAGAAATCTTAACCTTAAACATCAAGAAAGCATTCAAGTTATTGCTGCCTTAAAAATACCAAAAAAGACTGTTGCTACCTCAGTAACATAAAATTTCCCAGTGCACTTAAAATTCCAAAACTGTGGATCTCCTCCTGCAAAGACTCCCTGGACACATACACATTGGCCATCACTGGGACTGACAGCTTGAAGTTGGTAAAGTTACAGGATCAGTTAGGTTCCAGACTTGTAATTCAAACTGCAAAATAGATTGCTTCCTTGAGAGCTCTCATATTTGCATGCCAAATCATTCTTTGGACAAGAATGACTGAGACACACAGACCCGGTAATCAGCAAGTCTTCAGTGGTCTCTCTTGAACTGCCAGTTTGGCCACCAGCACTTTCTAGTACATGTCTTCCTTTAATATCTAATCAGTTAATTGCCTCTTTTGGCCACCATAATAAGTTACACTACTTCTGCGTAAGAAAAGCTAAGTTTCACAAGGTGCTTATCAGAACACATAACTTGGCATGCATTATAAGGAAATTTATATTTGCATATAAGCTGTATATACCAGATTCAGTGTGCATTTGAGCAGCCCTCTTCAAAATCAAGACACACATAGCTATCAATTTCCCTTGGCCAAAGTTAGCCAGAAAACAATAACAGAATACCGACCCTGAAAAATGGAATCCATAATCATCACAAGTGATGGAACTACAATGCTTTATGGGGCAAGTGAAAACAACTGATCAAAACCAGCTTTCCTGCATCATATACTGAATTAACTATTTTGGGCAAGTGAGACTTGTCCTCAGAAACTAGTAAAAAGGAGCTATTGAGAGATATATGATATTTGGGGTTTTTTTTAAAGCATATGTGGCATCTAATGTAAAGAACAATTACAAATACAGGGAAAAGAAAAACACTGGAACTTTTCTGATCCTTTGTACACACACTACAAAGACAAAGGGAAAAGTTTTGGGAGTGTTTACTTTTTAAAATAATTTATATATATTTGTAAGATAATGCATTCTTGGGTTTAGAAGACTTACTGATTATTCATATTAGATGACTGAATATTTTCCTATTATTATTCCAAAAAGACTTTTTTGTTTGAGTAATAACTGTGTGAAAAGTTCAGGCAAGCATCCATAAAAGACAAACAGCTGAATGGATTAGTCAACGGCTTCAATTTAACATCCAAAACGTTTTCAGTACAATAAACATAAAATGAATACATTTTTGTCATAATTTCTACATTATAAGATTTAAGGTTTTAACTACATATTTATCTAAGCATGACAACTTCTTTTACTACATTCCCACTGTAAAGTTAGAATTAAAGCCTTTGAGGTGCAGGGAAGGTCACTGAAGATTCTTTAAATCATAAGGGTAATAGACCAGTCTAAAAACAAAGAATAACCATGACAGATGGGCATGCACTAAGGAGTCGAACATGAATAAATATGTAGATTTAATATATGATGCCTGAGCAAACAAAAAATTTAAAGGAATAGTTATCTCTTTTTCCCTTTGATTAAATTAATTAGTAATATTTCACTTTTTCTTAAACATCTTGTGTCTTGTTAATTAAGATACATATATGCACACACAGAGATAATTACTTACACCTCACTTTTGACCTGTCCTTATCCTACTCAATCTTTCATGATTTGCTCAGATCTACAAACTCAGAGCTGCCATTGCCAGGCTCAAATGCTGCAGACTTCAAGTAGGCAAAAATGTGAAGACAAATCTGAGTTTGAGCTAACAGCAATTTGAACTTCATTTTTCAAGAAAACAGGTCCCTAGTGAGCTGGTGCAATATTTCATCTGTTCAAAACTCAATTAGAATAAAAATTTTCTGCTGATGTGAAACTGATACCAGTCAGCAACCGATGTCTTCAACAAGAGCCATGACACTTTACTGGTACCTACAGACATCATCTCTTGGATTGCCTTTGACAGCATTTTATCTAACTGAAATTCCCAGCAGAATACCTCATAGGCTTGAACACTGGCACGTGCTAGAAAGCGGCCTAGTTGTGTCAACTGATTCCTAATTCTGTGGTTATAATCAAGTAGGGATCCAGAGGCTTGACCTGATTCTTCCCAAAGACTGAGAAATACACTCATTAGTAGCAAATTCTCTGCAAGACTTCCAAATTTGCTCGTCCCACCTCTCATAGGAGAAACTGTCTTGAGTTTCTCATGTACAGCCTCAGAGATAATGATTTGGAGAACTCTGAAATGATGCTTCCCAAAAACTGAAAGACTGTCAGGATTTTCTGAAGGCATTGGAAAAATAATCATTTTTGTTATTCCTTATAGGACTACAGTAGCCCAGAAGCAACTGTCACACCAAACTGCACAAGTCATTGCCCAAATGAGTACCCTCAGAAAGCCCTATGATTCTCTCCAATCTTCTAGGATCCTTACAGTCAGAGGATGCAATCTAGTCTTCTTAGGGCTGGTGTAACTACTGCCTGAGGACACAGTGATTGTTGAGACAGACTATTTCTTTTGAAGTTGTGAAACACAAAAAACTTGAAAGTGTTTGGAAAAGAAGCTGGACTTCCAAATTCAGTGGGGAGCCTACTGGCACAGAGAGAGATTTAAACTGCTTTCTTATTGTGTATTATGAGTGTTTTAAGGATACTACATTTAATTCTCTTTGAAAAGCTTTACAATTAACTGCAACCTGAAGAGAAACAGCACCACTGACCAATTTTTGAATCAATACCAATGTAATAAATATTGTTAAATGTGCATTTTACAGAGTTTAAGAACATTACCACAAACTATGTTAGGACTTGCATTATAAACAATGCTTCATACATCCCATTAGATTTAATAGCTTCATACATCCCATTAGATTTAATGCAGTAGAACCCAGAAATTATGAAATCTGTCATTGTGAGTGGAATTTAAGAGCTTCACAAGATCTGAATTTATTTAAAAAATTTGATTTAGTATTATTTAGGAAACGTTCCAGTACTTTCTTACAGCTGTTTAGATTACAAGTTCTTTAGAGAAAAAATACTTTGCTATTATGTTCACGTGATATCTAGAAAAATTGAGGCCTTGTTTTCTGGTTGCTACTGCAGTAACAAAATTTGTTTCCAGGCTGCTATAAATAACAGACACCACCATATTGCTCTTATTGTGCATTTGCGTTACATTTTAAAATATGGCCATACTTTCTAATTGCTGTGTACGTTCTAAACACAGAAAATAGCATTAGCGTTCAAGAAAAATCTTGTTCTTATGTTTAGATTAAAAAAAACTAGGACTCATTCTAAGACCAAAAAGTCTCCGAGAGAACCTGTCTGCAAAAGCACTTTTACAGATGAACGGCAGTCTTCATAGAGAGTAGCAACAAACACACACAAAATGCTTCTTCCAAGTGAAAACATCAGGAGGAACTCCATTTCCTTTTCTTTCTATATCAGCTCTTAAGGACTGTTTATAAGCTCACCCAGATGTTTTCAAAAGGATTTCCTTCTCTTCTGCTCCTTAAAAGATTTTGTTTAACTTTCTGTCACAAGTTCAACTTGACAACCTAAATCAGAACATGTACAACTGGAGATGGAGAGGCAGATGTTTGAACAAAAACTCTATTACAACACAGAGGATTTCCCAACTGTTTCTGCAAACAATCCCTTTGCAACCTTTTCCAAATGTGTAGCCCATTTTGTTTACTTTTTATTTGGAACTCCTTTTATTCAAAACAGCCCCACTCAAAACAGCACAGCCAAATTGGCAGCTTTCACAATCAACTTACACTGACCAGCACATTTTTCACAGTCTGAGCACTTGGAAATAATATGACAGACCATCACAATTTGGTAAAAAAGGAAAGGGTGATGTTAATAACATTTTTTTAACAGGTTGTAGTAACAGCAAGTTCTACTGCAAACACCATGACTAGCAAAACCAAGCAAAAAAGCGATTTAAAGTCATGTATGCAACCATTCGTGTTCACTACTCATTTTAAAATAAACTTGCTGATCTGAAATAGTATAGCATCAATAAAATATCAATACATAGTTCAAAATTATTTCTAAAATGATGGTTTCTCAGACCGAGTAGCATCAAATTCAGCTGACAACCACATCACTGTTAACTATTAGAAATTTCTGAAACCAAGTCACGGGAAACAGTAATTTCACATCACATGTTCTCAAAGAGCAGCCACTGGTGGGGTGGGGAGAAACAAATACAAAGAAATGGGCAGAGTTTGGTCTGACTTAAACTGAAGAGGGGTCAAGTTCATCTGCTGTTGAACAAAGAAAAGCATAGTAAATGACAGCAGGAGTACAAGGTAACACCCAATCCATGATTAAAGTCAGGAAATCTGCTATATACCAGAACATCAAACTGGTCCAATTGTCATTCCCCTAGGTTATCTGCTTTATCACATGTTGCTTCTAGCTCAGTATTGTTTGTATGTGGGATATAGCTGGCATGAGGGTTTTACAGCATATACAGAATATTTCTATAATAAATAATAAACCACACCTGGAACAAAAATCAACTTGATACAAAGCACTTATACTTGCAAAGACCCATAAAATAAAGCCCTATAATGTTAACAGAATGACTGCATAAAGTGTTTTTCAATAAAATATCTATCTAGTGAAAACATGCAATTTAAGAAATTCCTTCAAATTGAAGATATCACACTACTGTCTTTATCTGAAAAATTCAAAATATTAATTGAATAACTGAGCTTTAATAAACAGAATACCCACCCTTTACAATAGAAACAATGATGGAAAGTCTTGCAGATGTAAAAGGCTATGATAGTCTCTTCATTTCTAGACTGCATTAGCCAACTGCTCTATAGACATGCCTCTAAATCCCTGCCCCAAGAAATGTGCACTCTAAAGTGTATTTTATATAGCTAGCATATAATTACTGGAAAGTAGCCCTGAAAACTAGGTAGCTGGGCAGGTTTAATGACTACGTACTTAGCTTACAGATTACTTTAGACGGAAAAGCTGTGGAAGTTTAATAAAACTGCTACGGAATTGAGTTAATGAAACACTGCAACTGCTAAGCATTAAAGCGCTCACTAGATAGCACAAACACTAACGTCTCACAGAACAGGCACAAGTATTTCTTCACAAGTCCCAGACTCCTAGAAACCCGCTGAAGACTCAAGGCCAGCCTGCATCATTCTCTACACCCCATTTACAAATACCTCATGTGTCTCTCCAGCACGTTTGTTGTTTTTGCAGTACTACTGTATGGAAAGAACCTTGCAATTTTCACCACACAGTGATCCTACAGAAAGATAGAGCCATTTATCACAGACCTAGGAACACATGTACCAAACAATGTTTTGCTGGAATTTCAAGACACTGACATAACTAACTTAACATTACATACTGTGGATAGAACTTCTGGCAATTAAACCATAATGAGTCAGCACATCAGTTTGGAATAACACATTTTTGAATTCTTCACAATTGTCTAACTGGTTACACTGAGTTACTTTTTAACTTCAGTGTATACATTAAGAATACAACAACTCTGTTGTGTGTTTTGGAACTGCAGATGGAATTGACTGCTATCCAGTTACGCAAATGCCACACAATGAATTTCTGATAGCATCTCCATTTGTTTGCCAACATCAACCTTGCTGTTCCAAGAGAAATTAGTCTTGTGACTAATCAACAACAATTCCAATGGTTTGTTCAAAAACAAAACCAATAATAAGCTAAAACATTTTAAAACTCCGCCCATAGATTAAGCATTGAGACATCAAACCCAGCTCTTTTACAAGTAGAAATCAGTGGCCCGGGTGTCTACTTGCTTACTTGCTACACTTTATAAGCTCTAGTCAGACAACTACAAATTGTGCACCATAGAAGGGAATTTTTACCACTCCTATTGCCCCCTAACATTGCTCTTGTTAACAGTCTGAAGTCTCTTCTCCCTACTCCTGCAGTGCTCCAAAGACGGAACTGTAAGGCCACAGAGAAACTCAGCTTCTACTAAACTTGTTATATGGGCTTTATCATTACAACATATATCTCATTATACATTAAAGCAGAAAGACTTACAGAATTGCTTCTTACCGCTTCTAAGAATATCATGTATCAGAGACATTCAGGCCCAAGAGAGGTCAATGCTGAACAGAGGCAACAACAGTACCTCCATAAAGGCAGAATAAAAGCATGCCTGAAAAAAGACAGTAAAGAGAAGTAGTGCTGGGGCAATTAAACTCTGAAATGGAAGAGCCTAAACCCACTAGAAGTAGGGGGAAGAAAAGGAGTAAGTCAAGCACAGGAACACATCATCAGTCAGAAAGGAGAAAACAGAATATGGAACTTGTACTTTTTCTTTCCAAAGAAAAAGAAAGGATGGGTCAGGGCTCAAGCATCCAATTAGCATCCCTTTAAACTACTGCAGAAGTTAGTAGAAGCAGGAGACTGACTCTACGGAAGGGAAGTGGCAGTACCAGAGTAGGGACGGGAGTGCAGAGATGCTAGCAGTACTCCCCCCGGTGGAGAAGTCTGTCCGTGACACCTGAAGGAACTCGTTTATGACTTTTAATCGGTGCAACTATTCTGCTCACAGCAGTGCTGTCAATTACACTCAGGAAACTTTTTCCCCACCACGGAGAAAGCTACTTAAATTGTGTATACAACATACAAGTATATTAAAATAGCAGAAAACCACATGTGCCTTTTAGTATACATATGCCAACTTGGGTTTTAAAATCTTATTGGTCATAATACGAGATAATGGTATGTAAGAACATTTGATCTACAGACATTACTGCATAATTTTGCTTCAACAGCTGTGAATAAAGGCCTGTCTGATATCACTTCTAAGAGCCTATTACAAGTGTCCTCAGTTCAGCAGTAGCTGTCATTTTTCTCCTTCTTGGTAGCTGGTACAGTACTGTGGTTTTGACTTTCAGCCTGCGAACAGTGCTGATAACACCAATATTTTCAGTTACTGCTTAGAATGTTTACTCTGACCAAGGTACTTGGACTTTGTATGCCTCATGCTCTGCCATGGAGGAGGGGAAGCCGGGAGGAAGCAGAGACAGCACACCTTACCCAAACTGACCAAGGAGGTATTCCATACCACAGCACGTCAAGCCCAGGGTGTAAAAATGAGGGGCAGAGACTTGGAAGTGGGGGGGTTTGCTGCTGGGTCAGGCTTGGTATCAGGTGATGAGCGGTTGTATTCTCTTGCCTTGTATTTCCCATGTCACTATTATTATTGGTGGTAGCAGCAGTGGTTTGTGTTATACCTTAGTTACAGGACTGTTCTTATCTCAACCTGTGGGAG
>JAOEHY010047755.1:0-24907 GCA_025447955.1 Psilopsiagon aurifrons
GATGGGTTTACCTCTGCGTTGCCAATTGCTCTGCTTCCATTGCTGCAACCACCCCCACAGGGCATTTGCCACCATCTGTGAGTCAGCATAGAGATAAAGTACTGGCCACTTTTTTTGTTCAGCAATGTCCACGGCCAGCTGAATGGCTTTCACCTCAGCAAAGTGACTCAATTCACCCTCTCCTTCAGCAGCTTCTGCAACTTGTTGTCAGGGACTCCATCTCCAATGCTTCCAAAGCACTGGAGGGGCCCAGTGGACTAGATACTCGCCCATACTGTCCCACAAACCCTGCCACTCACGACTGTCCAGCCTTGGGGAAAAATCTCTTCGTGGTCCTCCTATATTGTCATCTAACCCTAGACAAGACCCAAACCTGACTCAGCTTAACTTTTGAGATCAGATGAATGGTAGTGGGTAAAACACACTGTGTACACCTGCCAACATGGTGATCCCCATCACAATCAGCAGGCAGGTCTCAAGGGTACCCAAAAGCCATTCAAAACCTTCAGAACTCTCAAATGATGCTGCTGTACTTGTCACTGGGGTTGGTGTAGCTGCTATGCTTGGAGTTGGAGCAGCTGCATCATCTGTTGTAGTCAGTTTGAGTAGCTGCTGTACTTATCACTAGGGTGTGTGGGAATATCTTCCTCACGGGCTGACCACCTGAGGAGAAAAAAGATGTGCAATTGCTATACACTCCTATTATATACCTCCCAAAGTATAGAGGTGGTGACCACAGTGGGAATGCAAGACAGATCAGTTTCGTGATCAATAAGTCTGTTGTATTACAAGTCATGACCATAAAGTACAGTGAAACAAGAACCTTAGCCCAAGGCCTCCAGCTGATAGATGCAAACACAGCAAATACCGGCTGTAAGGTGCAATATGCTAAAACTGTGAGATAAGAGCAACAACTTTGAGAGCCAATAAACCAGCATTGTGACAAGTGACTATTAATCTGAAACAATGAATGCTTATCACAAATACAATTAGACACACTCTAGTCAGATCTGTTTTTGTCTAAACCCTTCATGCCCCATGTTGGGTGCCAAAAAGAACTGTTGCGGTTTAAGCCCAGCTGGCAACCCAGGACCACACAGCCACTCTCTCCATCCCCTCCCTTCCTCGTCTTGCTCCTGGAGGAATGGGGAGGAGAACTGAAAGAATATAACTCCCACAGGCTGAGATAAGAACAGTCCAGTAACTAAGATATAACACAAACCACTACTGCTACCACCAATAATGATAATGATTGGGAAAATAACAAAGGAAGAGAATACAACCGCTCACTACACACTGACTGATATCCAGCCTGACCCAAGCAGTGATCTAGTTTATATAGTGGGTATGATGTGCTGTGGTACGGAATACCTCTTTGGTCAGTTTGGGTCAGGTGTCCTCTCTCTGCTTCCTCCCAGCTTCCCTTCCTCCTTGGCAGAGCATGAGACTCTCCTTGGTCAGAGTAAACATTACTGAGCAGCAACTAAAACCATCGATGTTATCAGCACTGTTCCCAGGCCAAAAGTCAAAACCACAGCACTACACCAACTACTAAGAAGGAGAAAAATGACTGCTACAGCTGAATCCAGGGCAGCTGCCCAGTGCAGCTGTGGAGTCTCCCTCTCTGGAGACATTCAAATGCTGCCTGGATGTGTTCCTGTGCAACCTGCTTTAGGTGGCCCTGTCTTGGCAGTGGGGTTGGACTAGGTGATCTCCAGAGGTCCCTTCCAATGGTAAAGACCCTGTGATTCTGTGACCTCTGCTTGGGATAGATCAAACTCACAATTTTGATAATTTATTGTTGACAAGGCTCAGCCATTTGCTCTAGCTTCAACAGCTTTCATCCTTCTGATCAGCAGTTTTGCCCTGGACCACCTGTTTGGGTTCCTGGGTATATTTTTTGAGCCAGCCACACAGTACTCTATTTGGCAAGATTATGAAAGACAAGTAAGAGACAGGAAATATGTGGGGAAAAAAATTAGAATCTCTTAAATTGGGAAACTGAAGGAAGTCCTAGGAAATAGCAAGAAAAAATTTCTATCAACTCAACTGAAAATAGATTAGCAAACTAGACATTGATGTTTCACGTGACCTAAGCTATCAGCAACAATGAAAGCTCTGTGCTCACATTTATAGACTATACCCTTATGCACAGCATTCTGTACGGAAGATACTGTATCAGTCACATTGTAAAAGACCTAGATCAACTTAAAAAAATAAAATCCAATAGAATGATTACAGCCGCTGTATAGAATGACAAGTATTATCAACAAAAATTAATCAGGCGCATCTTTTAGTGAACTCAATTAATAATGTGCAACAACAGGGTCTCTTTTCTTAAGATGAAAATTAATTAGTGGAGGGAAGGTCACTTGGAGATGCTGACATCACTCATCAGAATGCTCTGGCAGCTCTAATTATTTGTCTTCCAGGCTTGGGTGATCAGAAATTATTGCAATACCTGAGCAACATTTTGAAAAAGCTTTGTGCATGGCTCTTTTAATTAGACCTGGTATTTGATTAATGCAGTGGAAGCATTTAGATCAGCCTCTTATCATTGACTGACTTAGAAGTTTTAGGGAATTACACTGTGTGAGACAGGGTCACTACAGTAGATTTTTAATTCAGACCTGAAAAAAAAATCAGCTTTAACCATTTAAAAGACATATATGGCTTTTCCCTCTTTTACTTTATCATTACCTAGAATTAAATTGCATATTTTTCAGCATCAAATGAGGTAAACTGCACACTGTGTGAAAATACAACCCATGTATGCATAATAATGCATGATTTACATTTATATATATAAATTTTAAAGCACCTGCTAAATTTGTGGAAGCTAGATTTATATAAGATTATAGTAAAGCAGAACATTGAGATACAATGTGTAATCTATATTGCATTGACTTTTTATTTTGGTTTTATTTTTATATAGAAATATACACACTTGTGTGGATGCATAAATATGTAAGAATGATTTCCAGTTAGAACTGTGTGAATAATTTAGAGCAATTTTAAAAGTGTTTGAGACCAGGCATGGGCTCTTGTTCTGCTGAGTCTATCTGGTGGTACAGGTCATACAAGCAAGGGAGTAGAAAGCAAACACAAAGAATGTGAATATTATTGAATTCAATAAACAGAATATACAAAAAGATTACACAGTAAGAATAAGGGAACAGTGGTAAAAAAAAAAAAAAATTCATCAAATATCACAATTTAACAATAAAATGCCACCAGGGGCACTTAGGGATCACAAACACCATTAGCAGATGGCAGATTTCCACCTTCTGCACCTCTGAAGACCTGCTAGTTACTCTGGAAGTGCAACTTGCTTTTTCCATCCATGGCTCCTCTCTGGCCAACAGATCTAATTATTCTCAAGTATTCCTAGAGCAAATCTGAGCTTCTAATATAACTGACTGTTATAAGTACTCAGAATGCTCAAAATAGGTTGTGTATTGTTATAACTTGTTCTTTTTCCTAATCAGTGTTGATTAGGAATAAAGTTTAAATGTAAATACAGAATACCATTGAAATACAGAATACCATTTCATATGCAAGCAAGAAAACAAATCAGTAGAATATTTTCTCTTTGTTTCTAAAAGAAAATAAACTCTCAAATGAGCACAGTACTGTGGAAGTTAATGTAATCGTTCTGGCTAAAAACTACATTTGGCCCATTATGTTACATTCTCTCTCTGATTTCCTCCCAGCATGGTTTTATTATGACATGGCTTTAAATCATAATCTTATTCACTCTAAGAGACTATAAAATAGAGTAATCAATTTTTATTTTTTATGTATTTGGTTATTTACAGCTTCATTGTCCAGCTAGGGAATATACAGCACTGATATACCACCGCTGACTTCAGTAGAATTATACCCTTTTATACTGAGGCTGGATTTGGCAATAACAGCTAAAAATGAACATATCCAGAAAAGATAATAAATGGTAATTTCTCATAAAACTCTGTGAAATAAATAGCTTGGAATCTCCTATTACTTAAAGTTCTAAAAAAAAGTAAAAATATATTGTACTGTATCAGGTGCAGTGTGTTAGTATCACCCATACTGTAAGGGGTCTAGAAATTACTTCCTGGGTGGAAGGAATCATATCCTGGAATAAAAATATTCTTTCAGAATAATTTTAAGAACATTCAAGACCACAGAGGATCATCACCTTGAAGTTTATGTTATGGTAAGTCTGTTTTATTTTACTTGCCAGCTGAGATGGCTTTCAGGATGAAGAGGTGTGTTTCTGTTCCTGGGACCTACAAAATGTTCCAAACATTGATTTCTTGTTGTGCACCAAAGATACTGTCATGAAGCAAGTATAATACTTCCCGGCAGCAAGGCTATACTAAAAAATAATTTTTAGTGCACTTTAATTTTTTTTTGTAGTAAAAATTTAGTATTGAAATAAATTCCTGTGCTACTAAATGAATACATATTGAAAACATCAATATTTTCAGCTCCAGCTAGTGCTCTGAAATTTATTTTGTATGAGGGAAGAAGCTCTTTCTGATAATTTTATTTAGGTTTACAATCTATACAAATTGGTAACAGCTGTTTGGCTTTTTAGACAATGCCCTGGAAAATTTCATAAACACTTGTGAGGCAAATCTTGGAAGATTTCATATTAAATGGTTCAAAACATTCATTTTTTTGCATCAGAGTACATGTATAGAGATGCTAAGATGTGTTAAGTGTTACCTTTGACAGAACAGAGCAAAGAAAAATGTGGCAAAAGAATAGAAGCTAATTTCTCCTCAGTTCTAATTTTGGGTAATTTAAGATTGATCTTTCACAGCACTACACCAGCTACTGAGAAGGAGAAAAATGATTGCTACTGCTGCACCCAGGACAATAGCCTAGCTTACCTGAATATCATTTCTTTGACATTTTACTATCCTACCAATTTTAAGTTACTGTAGTTCTCCAAGTAGGACACAGTCACATCTGTTTTCCTGAAACATTTCAAATTTATGGGTAGAATTCATCACACACAGTAGGGGCATGATTTAGTTGCTTACTCAGAGGAGTCTAACATCATGCGAGATCCTATGTGATATCTCATAGGATACCTCCAGCTGCTGTTCCTGCAGGTCACCACACCTCTACCACAAGTTTTGGTCCAGGCAGATGCAGACATATAGGGTAACCTCCCTCAAATGGTATTAGGTTTCTATGCTAAAAGAATCTAGTCTCTAGCTGTCCTGGATAACAAATTCAGCATCTTAAGATGGACAGGTCTAGCCTATGTGACCACCTGTAGCAGATTTAGGTAGGGCAACTAGGTCCATCCTAAGGTAAGTGAATGAGTCTTTCCCTTGAAGTGTCTGTTTCTCATCAATGACTTCAGAGCTCAGTTCAGACCCCTGGCAGTTAGCTGTTACATGATGTAAATCCCACACCAGTGTTTATCTCTTATTTTACTGTAACTGAGGTCTTAATTTGAAGGGAATGAAAATTCACAAATAAATGCTGGAAATATACCAAATTCCAACACCAGTCAACATGCCAGAATAAATCAGTGATGGAAATCTCCTTGAGCTGCACACAGAACAATGTCAGGTCCCTGAAAACTCAGATAGATTTTATGGCAGTTCAATTTAGCAGTTGTTTACAGTCATTTTGTGTTTAGAAATACATTGTATGTCTGTATTCATTTGTAGCTCTCTTATTAATTTTTCTTTATCACTAAGAAGACACTCCTAGGACTTTATAACTAAATATTGATGTCAATTTACTTAGGTAAATTCTGGGATAGCATTAATCTAATTTGCAACTGTAAACTAGAGAATAGACTTTAATCTCAATAATGTGGAGAGCTTCATAGGCACATGCCAGTAAAAAAATAAATGTAGGGAAGTGGACTAGTCAAACACTTCAGTTCATTTTACAATCATTGTTAGTCACAAGATTTTCCCCCATGCTTCATTGTTCATGAACAGATAAATTTCATAGAAAATCATACTTGTTGATTTTTTATGAAAAATAGTTGTGTACAAAATATTGTTGCTTCCAGATTTTTAATGTGATAGCTGCATTTGGCACATGTTTATGCGAATGTACATTCAGATGCTTTCTTGAAGTAAATCTATGAAATTTTTTAAAGGACTGGCTTTGCTCGTTTAAAATGAGTTCCTTTGTACCAGATGCGTGGTGTAATTTATGTTAATGTTAATTAACAATATTTGAAGCAAATCATGATAAATAGATGCCCCCCAAACATTATGCATCTAGTTGTCTAAGTAATCTGATGAGTAACGAATCAAATTAGCACAAACTTTGCCAGTGTTGAGACATAGGTCTTTATTAGAAAAAGTATACATCATTTCAGCTGTGATATTTCTTATGCTTATTATTTTGATCAAACCTGAATCACAAAATTACTCTAAAGAAGTTTACTGCCTTTGGAAACCCAATTTATCTCTGATTTTGGAGGGTAAGCTTTTTTTCTCCTTCTTGCAAACACAAGATTAAATTACTCTACATTTAACACTTAATGCAAGGTAGTTTGTTTTATAACAACCCTCTGTTAAAAGGCCCTCAGCTTTCACAATAACTGTAAACCCAGATTTTATTATCTATATTTAAAATATACAGAAGTCTCTTCTTGAACTGCTTTAGCAACATAACTGTATTATAAAGCTAAATTTCGAAGTTTTTCGATTTTGACCTCCACACCAAATGCTGATAGAATGTACACATATATGTAAGTCTTGTCAGTATTGTATTTCCTAGCAATTAAATAAATATTAAACCAATTCCTACCACCCTTTGTTTGGCTATATGGGGCTCAGCTGTGTTGCTTCTAACCCTAACTACATCACTTCAAATTACCAGTAAATTAACAGAGTAACACTTTCAACCTCAGAGCAGATTTGATCCAAATAGTCTTTAAATGCCATTTCTGTTCCTATTAACCTAAAGATCGGAATAGCAGATATTTTCGTAAGGCTGCCCAGCAATACAGGGCATTAATGGCTAAGTTGTGACAGCACTTTTCATGATGATTTATGATTCAGTGTTTAACTTGATTACTCCACTGCTGACTCTGAATACTATTTCAATTAGTGCACAGAAGGTCACATCACAAATATTCCTCTATAATCTATTCCTATTAACACTAATACACAGAGTAACCAAATCTTTTCACCCTTGTTGATTCAAACCATCCATAGCACTAACTGCAGGCTTGTTTACCAGTTTACTGCTCTGGACACATCCAAAATGATAATTTTCAGGCCTTTGAGCATCATAAATAGCTATATCATGACATCATGAATAAAGCATTCCTCTGCTGCTGTGTGTGCATGGATAATTTTCAAAGGCTCAGATATTTTAAATGGAAGGTACACTTTCAAAAAGAATCTTCATCTAAATCATTATTTCACAACTGATCATGAAGGGGAAAATAACAAGTGGAAACAGTTGAAAAACATAACAGGAGAGGTGAATAAGTAGAATTCAGGGTGATGCATAAAGCTAAAACACTGGGAGTAGGAGGCTCTGTAAAGATGGGATTTGGGAGCTGTGTTTTGCATGATGGGTAACTTGTACATTCTTGCATACACCTGCATTCTGGTGTTGAGGGCAGTACATGATGAGCAATTTAAGCTTCAAAACCTAAAAAGAGAAGTATGAAAAAGCTAGTAAACTCAGCCAGAAACCTTGACTGTCCTGGTCCTGCTCATGCCTGCCTTCTGCCTAGGAGTCTTTAAGGAATATTTTAGTGCCTCAGACTTCGGTAGAAGTCTGAGTGTTTCCAGTTCCAGTTCTGGCTGCCTCACTTTTGGCAGGGTGGACAGCCTTTATCTGTTTCACATTGAACTTTGGTTGCGATCACTAAATACCATTTTTCTCTTTCCGCCTTCTTACAAGGACATACATCAGTGGACATTTTTAATAGTCAGTCTCTACCAAAACCACAGTAAAGCTGCTATCCCATGTTCTTTTGAAAATGTAGCCAGTGCCTTTGGGGCTATTATTTTAATAGCTCAGGGGTTAAAGCACTCAACTACACAATGGGAAATTAAAGTGCAAACTCACAGGGAATGAAAGAAACTACCCCTCCCCCTCAAACTTCAGCCACCCATGTTACATCTCTTTTCTGAGTTAGCTCTCCTAGTTCCCCTCATAGCAAGGGAGTAGAGAGACTGTGAGGCCAATCTGTGCTGCGCTAAAATAATTCTCAAGTGTCCGGGTCACTTGAAGTTCCTAGAGGTGTCCTACTGAGGCCTCTGACTACCACTTTAGTAGGGTGTAGGTGTTCTGTGATAGCTACACTACTTCTGTTCACCATGTATACCTTGGATCCTCTGAGGCACTTGAATTGGTAACAGACACCAAGGTTTAGGCAGTTGAATCCCACTTCAGATTCCTAGCTTTTGGTGGCTGCAGGTTAAGTGAGATGATGAGCTTTGCAGAGATGATACAAGTTCTCTAGATGAAGGTCTGCATAACACAAACAATAGCATTTTTTACTGAGCAGAAAAGGGAACAGAACTCCCATGGGCAAGGCACTGACTGAGCAAGATGGGGGGACGACTTCCCAGCTCCTGTTCCACTGACAATTTCTACATTTAATACAAGTCAAGATCATGTTAAGTCAAGTAGGACTAGATACCCTTATGGAAATAACCTGGATTTCTAGCCTTTCAAGTGTTTTAAAAGTACAAATCTTATTACTGTTGCTTTGAAAAATACATTCACAGTCTTATTTCTTCAAGGAAAAAAAATCTGGATCTGTGGACAGGCAATGTTGGCTGGCTTTAGTGGATGTGACTGCATTAATGTTTTAAGTCAGATCAGGATAATGCTTTTAAAGTCAGTATCCAAACTGTTCCCACTTTCCATGTTGCGGTTGGTATTGCAGAGCAGTTTCAGAGTCCATGAAATGGATTCCCTTTTGGATGAAGCTAGCACAAAGGATGCAATCTAGGAGTCATTAAATGAGCCCCAGCTGCTGATTTATGTTCAACTTGTGGACCAGATTAGAACAAGTCCAAAGTAAAATTTCCCCAAATATTTCTGTGTACATCAGGTTCTTAGTACCAGCTCTCTTGCTCTAAAGACATTTTTTGTGAGACAAAACAAGAGTTTCTTTAGCCACTAAAGAGCCAAAATTAAAACTTAAAGTTAGTAATTAATATTTGATTTGCAAGTACTGCATATACCTGGAAGGTAATAAGAATGTTTTGACATTGAATTAAAGTACTTCATTATTACATTCAAATTTTTTTATGTATAAGTTTCTTCTTTTTTTTTTCCCCTCCTAAATATTGCATTCACAGCTAGCTTACACAAATCTGTTGCTAATTTGCACACAGATGTCACTCTCTGCAGGACATAAAAACAAAGCAGAGATAGCCAGCAGTACTATTTGTTGTGGCATCATACTTAACAGGAGCAGCCTGGCTTTCATGTCTGTTTTTTATAAAACAAAAGCAAGCTCTCTAGATAGAAAATGCACAAAGCTCTGATTTGCTGTTCACATATATTTACGTAGATTTCTATTTATTTGCTGTGGCACATGTGCTCTTTTTGAAAACATAGAATTGCTAAAAATTGAAGTGCTGGAATTGTTTTTAGAACAATAATATTGTTTCCCACTGTGTTGCAAAATGCGCCTGACTACAATTTTGGACAATCTTTTCCAGGGGAATAAAATGGTGACTTTTTCTTTTCCAAGTTTTATCATGCTGAAACTTCCAGCAAACATTCTAAAATGAACCACAGTGACAATCTCTTTTCTCACATGGCTGGTATGAACTGGATTGAAATCTAGTAGTTTAAATGGATACCTGAGAGTTGTAAGAAAAGAATTTGCTTTCAAGAATTTCTGCTTGGGAATATATGTGTAGTGGTGACTTACAGACAGAGGCGTAGAACAGTCATCTACTGACATGCACCTCTGGCAAAATGCAAGTAAGCTTGCATGGATTTATTGAAGTCCATTAATCTATAAGTAACCCATAGAAATAGCCTGAACTTCTAGCATCTAAGGATGCAGAAATACAGAGCTGCATTAATTACTATGTAGAATAACATTCCTTGTCTCCATTGTAAAAATTTTCTCTTTACTGCGATCGGTGTGAAAAAGTATATGATGGTATAAACAGCACCATTTTTATACTTCACCCCTGTTATTTGTGGTTACAGCGGAATACAAGGCACTAGGGGAAGTATTAAAAGAACATGGTGCCTCAAGAGCTGCAAAAACTGTAAGAGTAAAGCTCTACTGTTGCGTAAGAGTTTTCCCTTTACTGAGTTCAAGTGCATAGGAATATATGAGATGCTGTTGCAACTCAAATATCACATCATTATTACATTTTAGTTTTAGAATACAGTTCACTAGGCTTCTTACAGATAACAGGGCCTTGGATTTGGGAGGAAGCCACTAGCAGGTAGAATTGAGTGTTCATGACCTAATTTGCATGCATTAAGGCATATCTGGCAATAATGTTGCTTATGAAATGTCACTTACACAACATACAGTGTTGTAAATTTAAATTGTAGTTTTAATTTCTGTCCATATTGGTAAAACATGAATTCAAGGACTAATAAGGGTTTCTGCAGATACTTCATGACATAAGAATTTGATTTATTCTTCTATATTAAACTGTTTTTTTTGGTGATAAATATAAAGGGATGCCAGTGACAAAAAGTCCTATACATCTTTGGTACCCTCTGTGAACCCCCTTGTTCTTCAAATTCCTCTTTTTGTTGTATGAAATGTCAAAGTGATACGAAAAAGGAAAAAATTCTACATTAAAAAAAATGCAGGACAACTGCAATTAAATGACAGGACTTAATTTCCTAAAATAATTACTACAGTAAGTCTCAAATACAATTAAAAAAAAAAAAAAAACCCAAGCAACTAAAGAAACCAACATTCATTTATTTCTTGCTCAGTGTGAATTCCAAAACGCCTTTAGACAATTCAGCATTGCATGTAATATGTACCCAAAAGAAATATTTGTAAGTACATCTGTGGGAAAGGAATTGGTGTTTACTGGGATAAAGCAAGACTTATTACCTCTATGAGGATTCTAAGTGAATGTGGGACCACTCCTGATACATGTAACAAAAAGTGCTGGTCTTTTTAACTTGTATTTAGCATCAAGAGTTATCCTTATGGAAGATCATATTAGTTTTTTAACAACTGCACTAGCATCTTCAAATATCAAAAGTGGCATGAATCAATGCAGAAGAGAGGGAATGAAAACCAGAGAAGGGCAGGCTAGAGTGACCATGTACAGAGGTGGGCAAAGGAAAGGAGAGTTTGATAGGAACAGAGAGAGGGAAAGGACAGGCACAGGTGAAGCAGGAGAGAAGCTGTGTGTGGACATCATCAAGGGAATGCAAGGAATGCCTGTAAGCACTAAAAGCTGCTTCTCTCTAGAGCCTGAAATGGTGTAGCTGAGTTGCAACATCCTGCAGTTGCATGGAAAAAGGCTGCAAAACTGAAAACAGGCGTCTCACTCCCACTAGTCTTATTCACAAGGAAGAAGACTGTTTTCACTCCTCATGGTTTTGTATGATGTGTTTTCTAGTTCCCTTTTCTTTTTCATTATTTTAAGTTTTAATTGAGAAATTGCATGCTTAAGCTATGACTTAGAGCTTTGGAAGCTTTTTTTAGCCTACAACCTATGCATAAAGAAATGTGATAGTTTTCAAAGATATGACTTCCAAAATTAACACTGTTGAGTTCAAGAGATGTAGAATTTGCAAGTGACATTAACAGCTGTTTAGAAATTTGCTTTCATATAGTATTTAATGTTACACAAATCTATTGATTGCTGGGTGGCATCAGGAGGAGAACTTTGGGAACTGAACATGTTCAAACTTTTCTAATGATCCTCAGCAAGGGTGCTGCATTAAGGTTACACAGGTACCCTGCCGTTCCTTAAATCTTACATAAATCTTCAGGAATTAATTTTTCAGTGACCCACTTTTTGTAGGTAATTATCCTTTCTGGTATTTTTTTCTAGTGCAGGGAATACCTCATCTAAGAATTTCGTCCTGAGATTTGGCATATCTGTTTCCAGTCATCACTACAATGAGGAAACAGTGAGAAGCATAAAAATTGGTTTTGGAAATTGCTGACTTTATCAACTGTTACATATTCAATGGCTTTAACTTTTAAACAATGAACCACAATATTTTTACTTATCTGGGTTTTGTTGCTCATAACTGAAAGCAAATAAATACATAAAGCAGCAAACAAGGAAAAAATTCCTTCTACAACATGAAAATCATCTTTGCCAACAACTTGATTGTGACCTAGGGACATGCAGAGATAGAATTAAAAGGAAAGATCCTCTATCAGCTCCTTTTTGTTTGCGTATTTTTTGTCACTGGATCCGTTTATTAGCCTGAAGGTAATGTGACAGTTGACTCTAGCAGTAACACAGCACTCATTAGTAAGCTTGACAGGGAGGTGCCAGCAGCTACTTGAGATTATATTTTATCAATCTTCATGGCTCATTTGGGAAGCTTGCTACACTGTGATCTACTCCCAGTGCTCAGTGGGACAGGGGAAAGCAACCACAAGTACTTCTAAGAATAGGAAACTTGAAGTTCTTTGTGATAAGATAATCTCGTTTTAGTCAAAAAATGCAGTGCTGACCTAACAATTCTGCAACTTCTACCTGACAGATATGATGTCAAAATTAGACGACTGGTATAGAGTTTTTAATGTAAATTTTCTAACATTTCTATACCCCTTAGGATAGTTATTTGCAGAATTCACTCTGAAATAAAATGAAATAGATGGGTACAAACATTAATGCCACTTTTGAAACTGTCATCAATCAAAAGAAGCAGTGACAATACTTTACAGATTTTGATGTTTGCTCTCTCCTGACTTTTTCCCATGATATTTTTGGTAGATTATAATAACTTAGGAGTAATTTAATGCCCTTCTTTTTTTTTTTTTTTTTTTTTAAATTTTAAGATGCTATTGATTTGTAGCACTGCAATTCATCACAGTGGTGCCAATCCCCAAATTAGAAGATTTTGAACCATTACTTCTTCAGATATTAAACTGTGGTAAATAATGGGAGATAAAATAGAAATAAAAAAAAATCAGTAGTTTTTCTTTCCTCTCTGTATGTTGAGCTTTTCAGAGGCATTAGGAACGTGCTTTCAGTGCTCTGGAAAAGATAGCAACATATTCATAAAATACACAGAAACCAAATTTCTAATTACTCTACTCTATTCGTGAGTGAGTACTTCAGGTAAAAAATAAACTGTTACATGATTCATGATAAAATCATGACACTTGGCAAAACTGGTGCTTGTTGTGTGTACTGGTGAAATAAATACTACATGTTGATACAGTTTCCTATTCTGCATGTTGGTAATATCCCCTCCATTACCAGCCGAGGAAACAGAATGTCAGCTTTTGTCATGCAAGAAGAAATGTTTTAATCTGTTTAGGAGGTTGGTGCAGGATGAATTACTGAGATACCATATGTCCTCTGAAACACATGGCAAATTCATCTTGCCTGAAGAACAGCAAGGAAAAAATATTTTGTTGTGTGGTTTGAAAGGGGGCATGAAAAAAAAAAAACCAACAAAAATTACCGTATACTTATGAATCATCTTTAACAGTAAATTTCATATACTGTTAAGAATGACATTAAAAAGTAAAGAACATGTATGGAACAGTCTGACTTCACTTACTCAAATACTTTTCATGCATTTGTATAATCTTGAGATTTCCTTTTCATCACATATTTGAATATTTTATTAATACATAGATTTTTATAACTGCTAAATCAAACACTTTCTCAAAACGGATTGTATCATCTCTGTCCTAGACAATGACTATACACAGATTCCTATAATAAAATTAAAAAAAAAAAAAGTAAAATGCCTCAGCTCAGTCAGACTCACTGAATAAAGACAGCAGACACTGAAGGTGACATGACTCAGGGACTTGAGTAAGAGAGGGAGATCTGAAGATTACAGATCAGGGAAAGAAAGATACAAGACTGGATGCTTGCTTGGGGAGCATGTGTGAATGTAGAAGACGATTTTGAAAGTGAAAGAGAGAGCCATTCCTTCAACAATGAATGCTGAATTCTGACTACAATTTGAAACATAATAAATGCAGCATTCCCTATGGTATCTAAAACTATAGTCTTTGAACTGATTATACTCTTTTTGTATTGGCAATTCATTCACCTGTTGATACTGGTACATATTTTGGTTTGAGATTCCATAAATATGTATAACCTGAATTTTGGCTTTCAAAGCTAGAAATCAACACACACATTAATTCTCTCAAAAATATCATCATTGAAGTAATGTTATGCCTGTAGCCGAAAACCATCAAAACAAGAAAATTCACTGCTAGGGCTGCACCATGCCATATGTCCTCTAATACCTAATTACAACAGGGGCACAAAAAACAAGTCATTAAACTTGCACCCTATTGTGCATAGGTATTAGAGGACATATGGTGCATTACAAATGAAAGTATGATATTCCATGCATTTCTTTAATTTGTGGCAACTGTTTTTAACATAGGAAGCTTTTATTGCTATTTTGGCTTTCTAGGAAAACTGTCAATATTACAGCTTTTAGTAAAAATTATTAAAAAAACCTGAAACCGTCAAACCTCTGGAACTTGCAATATATTATTAAATACAAATGTACTTTAATACATTAAAGATGCATTAATTCTCTTGCAGATGTCTATAAGGTTTTCTATATTCAAAACTTCTGACAAGATTTCTCACCATTTAGATAAAGTGAATTGACACAGGATAGGAACAAAGGTTCCTTTAGGAAACTTGGTTAAAGGATAGCAAAGGACGTGCCTTACTAACCACTTTTCAGAATAGAGATACATTCATACTGAGGTACAACATGGCTAGTTGGTTGGACCAGTTTTATTGAACAACTTCATCAATGATTGGAGAAGGAACTAGGCTAAGCAATCTCTAAATTTGCAAATGATACCCTTTTGAACAAAATGTTACGCTAAAGATAAGGAACTCCAAAACAGCTTAAAAAATCTAAGTCAGTGGCAAAAACAAGGCAAATGAAGTCCAAGGCAGATAAAGTGTCTAGGAAAAAAAGAATCTAAAGACATCTAAATTATGTCTTTACGATCCTGACCATAGACCTAGAAGTTACAGCTATAAGAAAGGACAGCTCTTGAAGACGTCAGCTTGGTGGACAGAAGATGTCCAAAAAGAAGCTTACAAAATGGTCATCAAAAAAGAAAGGAAGGGAAAAGCAGAAGCTCTCATTTTCCTACTGTGTAAGACTTTGTGGCTCAACATCTTGAGTATTGGAGGTAGCTCTGACCTCTCCAGGGAGGACATACCAGATTTTAGAATATAGAGAATTGGGAGGCAGGGTAGCTGATTTATGAGGAGACGTTTGCAAGGCCTGAGTTTTTCAGTTTGTAGAAGAGAAGTTTGAGAGTGATACAACTGAGATTCACAAAATCATGACAGTGGATAAAGTGAAAGTTGGTTAAGTCTATATGTAGCTGAACTTTCAGCTTTCAGATAGTTCCCCAATTAGAATGCATCAGAAGTATTATAAGATGGCATTTCAAAGTGTGATTTCAACTTTGAAGATCCCTTAAAAGAGAATGACAGCTTAAACTCCAGGCTTGAGGATTTTCCGATTATTACTGTTGCTATTATTATTGCTATTTTATGGCTTTTTTTTTTTTTTATTCTGAATTTTTTTCTTATTTCTCAGTTGCAAAATTCTTACTTGCTGTCCACTATGTCGATTTCAGTTCTTCATTAAATGCTGACAGAGCAGCCAGTGTTAAACAAAACATCAAAATTTATACAGTACCTTATGGTCCACAGTATCAGAATGTGAACTAATCTAGGTAATGCTGCAGTTGACACTGGACGATTCTTCAGTGCAACACTCAGAAACTTATTAGACAACTATGTAGAACTCAGAGCTAAGCAGAAAATCCAGATATGGTCTGAAGGCCTTGTTTCTATATATTAACACCCGCGAGTTTTTTTGTGATATTTGTATATTTGCAGCTTTTACTTTCTCCTTTTTTTAAACATCTTTATAGGCATGAATCCACTAATTCCTTTAATTTTTTTGTAAAGGATTCCTTGGACAAGTATCAGTCTTTTCTCTCAATGCAACTCTTTCTATAGCTTCTATACATGTACAAGAAAGGATATATTTACTTTCCATGGCAGAATATCCTTAGCACAGATTTTATTAGTGTAAAAGAGGAGGAAAATAGAAACCAATTATGTTCAAGTATCATTGGAAGTACAATGCAAAAAAGCAAAAATTGTGCTACTAAAATGGACTCACTCCTGTATTAACCTAGTGTCTGATTCAGGCTCCATTTTCAAAGTGGTTTTTAACTCTGTTGTACCTGCCTACAGACATTTGAGATATACAGAACAGTAATATGAACTTTATGAAATGTCAGTAATTGCTGTGCATTTACACAAACTTGTTGTTTAAACAAAAAAAGCCTTCTTAGATTTCTCACTCACACACACAAAATGGGTAAAGAGATTGGCTCACATTAAGGTCCAGTGGCTTGCAAAATTCAAAATATTGGAGCAGAAAAAATCCCTGATCGGATATTTTAAAATCTGAAAGATAAGATCAACAATGTGCTACCAATAAATTTCAGAGGTGTGGAATAAATCATTTTATACTTCAGGATTCTTAATGTTAAAAGAATATTTCAGAAGTCAGTAAATATCTAGAAGCAGTATATGAAAAAAATGCTTATCTACATCCTTTGGTCCATTAAATTAAGGCTCCTTGAGGTTTTCATAATAACTGACCTATCTCCAAAAATTTTCCACCATTACCATTGTTTCAACATAATACGATAAATGAATGCACATGTACATGCATACCAAAAGCACTTTACATTAGAGATATCGACATTGCTATTTTCATTAATGTCATGGAGGACGCACAGAGAAAGAAAAGTGCCTGCACTTTTTTTTTTTTTTTTGTGAAAAACAAATATCTGTGAATGTAAAAATATGTGGGTTTTAAGTACAGAGAATTCACTTGCAGTCTCAGAATTAAAAAAGTTTCCATTTCTGTTGCAGTCTGCATGTTCTTACAAATAGGACCTCTAATTATCTTGCTTTATCATGGATTACTAAGCTGATTCTGATATTCTTTAGCAGCATCATGCTTTTCATTGTAATTTTTATTCAGGCTTTTTTGTGATATTAGTCATGCCATTGTCAAAGAAATTCCTACTTGTTATTGGTTTTCATATGGTTGGTGGCTTCTAACCCATAAAATTAAGATCATATGAGAACAGGTAGCACTGTAGGCAAAGTGGCTGGTGCTGTCGTAGAAAGAGAAACATCCTGAAAAATGTAAGTTACCAAAGAGATGGAAATTATTCATATGGGAAAGTTTTCTTTCCCATATGAATACACACCAATTAAATGTCAAATTAAAAAAAAAATAACAATCATATCCTGCCAAGTACATTATGATCTTGGATAAAACATACTAATGTGATGTTGGAGATGACAATGCGTGGATACAGAGGTAGTCCTTGGCAGCTAAGTTGCAAAACTTTCAACAGTGTTTAAAAAAATCAGCAGCATACAGCTTAAATTTTAAGTAGAACAATTGTTATTACAACAAATAACTGAATAAAAACTGAGAAAAAAATAAGTTTATAGTAATGTTGTGGGTAAAATGCCAAAAAAGAGTTTACAGTGTGTATTATTTTTATCTTTGGCTGTTTGAAAATGTAGCTGGGAAAACAAAGCTGTCTGAAATCAAAGAGTACAGAGACTTTCAAGTATTCAAATACTGTTCATCCTCTAGCTCATCAGTGGCAAATCTTAGATTTTTGTGTGTGTAGGGAGGAGTGGTTTGTAATTATTTTGTTTTCAGGGGTTGCTCGGGTCTTTTTCCTTTTTGCAATTCACAGCCACAAAATGGTATTTTAACATTTAGAAACTGCATTTTGGAAACATTTTAGCTTTAGTCTTAGCCTTAAAATAAAGACTATCCATGACTGATCTATACTGTGTAAGAGAAATAACTCAAGCTTGAGATAGGTTCCAGCCCACATTTTAAAAAAATGCTGATCTGTGGGGTGGATAATTTAAATTGCCTTAAAAGTGTCTGGTTTACATGCAATATTCTGAGACATGCATTAACCTTTGAAATGTTTTAGACTGTTGGCCAGAATCACAAGTAACCTTTGACAATAGTGGTAGGGTTTTTTTCTGAACACCATTACCTACTCACAGCGCAAACACACCAACAAAACTTTTTTCTTAACAGTGTTATGCTATCTGCTTTGAAGTTTTATTTGGTATCTGTTTAGATATTTAATCCCTTTGTTGGATGAACTGTGTGCTCTGTATGAGCTGGAACAAAGCTGCTCAGGAAACCAACAAAAAGCTGTCATGCTAACCTGTCAGCTAACCTTTACTTAGAAATCACTCAAAGTGTTATTTGAGAGTGTAAGGAGCGGGTATCAGCCGTGACACTAAAATCCATAAGAAACTGGGCTTGTTTAGCTCTGGTACTCTCAAACCTGTGTACGAAAGTATTACTGAATCTGTTCTGTATGAGAGTGCACACGTGTATACCCCTTCAGTTAGACGCATGCAAGTATAGTTACTTCCTAAATTTATAGAAGCAAGAATGCATTGGACGCTGCATATATGGCTAAAGACAGGTTTTGCTTTGCAGAGCTAGCACTCCTGTGGCTACAATACTCTTACAAGTAAATGTGGATTCAATTGTAAATTTTAAAAAAGATATATTTCAAATTGCGTACTAGAGGTCTCATATTGCACTTCCTCTACTATTTTTTTCCAACTCTACAACAACCACATAACTTTATATAGCAAGATTTACTGTCTCTCAAGTCAGATTTCTGAGTGTTCCTGCATCCATAAAATATTGTGTCTACGACTGCACTGTGGAAAAGCGAGCTAAAAGGCAGAGAGGAGCTTCTGTCTCTATTAAGCTCCTCTCTATTTTAAAAATAGAGAGTAGTATCACATAATTCTTAGACACTGATGTTGTTTAACATAAAATTTCTCCATTTTATGTCTAGCAATGGGCATTTAAGTTGAGCACTCATGAAGAAAATTGGTATCACCATTCTAGGATGCTTTGTAACATGAGCATTTCTTGAAGACTTTGTTAGGGCTATTGTGTTACTTTGCTTATTAATCAGTTATATGCATCTGATTTACTTCACAGTGTTTATTACTTATTGCTTTCATTTTTCCTTCAGAGAAAAAAGCCCCTCTCTCTTCCTATTCACAACTTTTTAACCTTTGATATCTGTAACATACTCAGAGAGTCTGAGCAGCAATGTGCTGTTAAACTAACAGATCAATTAAGGATTTTTAATATATCCCCATTTTTTTTTTACACCATCTCAAAAATAATGTAGGGCTTCTATAACTTAATTAGCTAAATATCAAGCTCCTAAAATGTGTGCCATCTGAACCAGAAGAATTGAAGAACCATCAGTCATTTAAAGAAATACACTTCCTTCTTATTAATGTTCTTCTATTACAGACTCTGGCCCAAACATACCAAGATGTCAAATGAAATGTAATTAGAGAATGTTCCAAGCATTATCTGTGAATATTTCAGATTGCTTTTGTTTGATGAAAATAAATTTGAAAACAAATTTTGCTGAAAAAAGTCTAAAATCACTAGTTTGTAAATTAAAACCTTTCTATACAAAGTGCTAGTTGTTTTAACAGTACATTTTCTCCATTGTGCGCATTACACTTCCTACAGTGTAAAACTGCTCGAAGTGGGGAATCTGTATTTAGATTGGTTACATATATCTATTCAGTTCCTTCACTGTATTTCAGAGAACCAAGGCGTAAACATTCAGCATGGAAATCTTCCAGTTTGAAAAACAGGGTTTATAATAGAAACAGCAATTGGGTGACCCAATGCTACTGAGCTGGACAGTAATGGAAGTTTCCCTCTGCGCTACTGGATCCTCTCAAGTTGCATGGAAGGGATTGGGAGCCCTATGAACCTTCGCTTCTCCAAGGGCTTAGCCAGATCAGTAATACTGCAATGTAATTCAGCCTATTCAAATAATCATAGCTGAGCCCTCTAGAGGTTTATGTTTAAAACCAGTTTCTACAAGAAAACAATCTGAAAGTACATATTTTTTCAGTGGTGCAATGAGTGTAAGAAATTATTTTGGTAATGAGGTAGCTTTTTCTTTCTCCATGTGAAACACTGGTGGAAATCTCAATAAATAAATACAATGTCAGGTTAAAAAAAATGTTGCAGTTTCATGTTGTTGGCTTGCAAATTGAATTTTTACACAAAATTTACACTAAGTGGAACCTCATTATACAGTGATGAGGTCCAGTATGATCCAAATCATTGAAATCACTGTACTGCTTAATGATTCACTAAGTGATACTGCAGTGCCATAAATTTAGCACCAGTTTCATGATTCAAAACACCAGACTGAGACACCAGCAAATCGTATGTGGATCATTAAATTTACAATGAATGTCAGAGATGAAATAAGGGGGAAAAAACACTTTGAGAGATAGGGATAATATGTGCTCTAAGGTGACATCCATCAAGACAAATGATCTTACACCACTTCTGCTTGGATAATGATGGGGGGTTGTTTTTTTGTTATTCTTCATTTCATAATTTCTAAAGGGGTTGGAAGTCTAAGCCCTTAAAGAATTAAAGTAGCTGTCATTTTCTGAGTACCTTATGATCTATTTTATTTGTATTTATATAATATACATATGCCACTACATTCCTCTCTGACCTCATTTGCCCAGATTCTCCCCTTAGCAGGATCCACAATACTGGGTTACATTCACACACATTTAGTACTGTCAGAACCCCAGATAATTTTCGTAGCTTTCTAGATATATATATAGTAGCTTTCTATTATAATAAAATGTCAAAGACATTCCTTTGAATAACAGAATTATTCTTTTATATTGCATTTGTAAGCACATTCTAACTTGCATGTGCGAATATAGAAAATGTTTTCCAAAGGTACAAGCATGGAAAACTTCAATCTTTCATTCTTAGGAGAATGAAAATTTCATTTTTGTTTTGATTGAATGTTTTATTGTTTTAACTCTCCTCCAATAGTCATTTCCCATCATGAATCAGACAACATCAAAACAGTATATAATATGTTATCTACATTTTTCAGAACCAAAAATCCTAAGTGAGATTTAAGGAGTAATGAATAGATTAAAAAAAAAAAAAGGCATGGATTTTCAGAAAAAAAGATGTTAGCCACATGAATGTGACTGAGTGGGAGGATTTACAGTTTCATCCAGAAGTATGTAAATTGAATAGAATAAACGATACATTCTTAAAAGTATTTTAATCTTTGTGCAATCTAATGATACGGTTTGGAGAAGAATTCTGAAATTGCTTATCTAGACAGGTGAAAGTATACAGTGGTTTCTGAAATTTCAGCTCAGTACCTTTATTAAAAATTCCATTTAACTTAATTGCATTGAGATGCCAAAGGCAGCAAAACACAGTGCGTAAATGCTGCGAAATACATCACTTCACTATCAAAACCATGAAAAGTAAAAAATACAGAATACAAAAATAAAAACCAGATTATTTGAGAATGTGTGTTCTGTTTCTTTAATGTCAACCTAGTTAGCATAATGCATGCAAAAGATATCTGGAATTTGCTTCCTCCTTTTCTCTCTTTGTGAAAGTAAATAAGATATTTGGTATGAATTATTTTACAAAAACTTAGCTATGCAGAGATAGTGACCTTGAACTCACTTGCAATCTAAGTTCCTATTATATGAAGTTAATAAAAGAGAACTGTTAGGAAAATATATGTCCACAGTATCTGTCTCTTTTCGTGTCTCTTGGTAATGTGACTCCTGTAAGTGCTTCTGTCTACTGTTTTTGCTGTTCTAGCTTCATAAGCCAACTATTTCTGTTTTCTTTCCTGCCCATCTCTTTTTTCTTTGAAAATGTAGGGTTTCTGCTATTTTTGCTGGCCCTGCTCCATTGAATTTTCATCAATCCACAGGGCTGATACCAAATTCAGTCCACACCGCATGACGGAAACAGTGATTCATGTAATTGTAACAAAACGAGTTTAGGATACATATAATAATACCTTTTCGATCACATATCAAACTAGAGAAGAAGGAAAGCTTCTGGGTTCATATTCCTTCCTTTTGCACATATGAGAGCTTAAGCATTGGAAAAGTGTTAAACAAGTCTTAAAATAGTTTGAAATATTACCTTACACACCCATTTTAAATCACTGAAAGACATATAATTTTGCTAAAAAGACTGTTTACAACTACAGTATCTGTTGTAAGGAGTTTGCATATTGTTTGCACTGTAAAATTGTATTAAAACCAATTTATGTCAGCCAACCTGGATTTTTTTATATTTCTTTTTTCCCTCTGCACTAGTCTGGTAAAGTGGAAAGTCAGAAGAAAGGAAAATGAATTCATTTACTTTCAGACACAGGAAATGCTACTAAATTTGGACACATGAAAATACTAAACTTTCACGGGGGAAGAAAATAAATGATTTGAGGCCCTAGTGATCACACAGAGGATCCAGACAATTTGACAGGTATGAATTTATCTCACTTGTGAATGAATAACCTTTGGTAACTCACTTGAGACTTAAATATTCTGAACACGTTTTCTCTGGAACACTTCAAAAGACACAGCTCATTTCTGTTTCTACCAAAGAGCCCTTTTGGTTACTTTCAGTTTACTGAGCTTTTTGTTTGCAAGTTTAGAAGATTAACATAATAAAAGCCTACCAGCGAGTTTTAGACATGTAGGAATGAAACTAGATTAACTCTTTGATTATTCTAAAGTCTACACATTTATTTTTTTTTGTATTACCTGAGAGGGGTTTCATTGATCTCTAAATCTTGCTTCAGCTGTACATGGAAATTCACCTCACTATGAAATTACAGGCATATGTTTCTAGAGCAGTGTTTCACTATATTCATTGAGTGACTTCAACATAGGCTGTGTTTTGTGCAGCTGAAAGGGAGACAACCAGTTATGCCTCCATGGGATAAAACTACTTCCTGGGACTTGCCTCAAGGTGTGTCAAGGTATAACACTATGAAATGCTCCATACCCTCAGAGGAAGCAGAGAGCTGGGGATATAAATGAGAGTGGAGGACAGGGAGTGAGCCCCAGCTGATGCTCAGAGCTATACATGATTGGGTTATAAGGGATCACAGCTTTCTAAGTGTGATTTGTAGATGGGTGAAGTCCATTAAACTTGTAGATCAAGGTTACTTTGCTAATGAATTATCTCTCTTTGCTGGTCACTGACTATCAGCTGGCAACTGTGATGCATACAGGGGGATTCAGTTTCTCATCTAAGAGCATGCTTTCTCACAAAAACATATAAAAGAATTAGAATTTAAAACTTGAAGAGGTAAACAGAAAGGGACAACAAATATGAACAGCACTAGTACTTTAAACTAGGATTTGTGTTTATCAAGGCTAAATAGCTTGATGTGCAAGGTTGCTCTGCTCATGCTAAACTTCTGATTCAGTGTAAATTTCTAAATAGTCTTGTGTGTATGTGGAAGCAATGATTTAAAAGTTTTCAGAATGTTGAAAGAGTTATTAAAAATCTTTTACTGCCTCATAATTTTCTGCTGGCCAGATATATGGAACTGAGAAATCACAAGATCACAGAACTGCTGGGGTTGGAAGGCACCTCTAGAGCTTTTCTAGTCCAACCACCTGCTGATGGCAGTGTCAGCTGGCGCAGCTTGCTCAGAGCTGTGCCTGGTCAGTTTTTCGATATCTCCAGTGACAGGGATATTGAACACTGGGCAACCTGCTCCAGTGTGTTTGATCACCCACACAGTAAAGTATTTGTTGGTTTGTTTTTTTTTCCCTTATGTTTGAATGTCATTTCCTATGTTTCACCTCCTGTCCTTTCACTGGATATCACCTGGAAGAGCCTGGCTCCATCTTCCTTACCGACCTCTATTACATACATTGACAAGATTCCCCTGAGCCTTTTCTTAACTCCAGGTTGAACAATTCCAGCCCTCTCAGCCTTTCCTTGTATGTCAAACATGACCTAGATATGAAATAATCTGACAACAGAACCCCATGTTTTCCTATGTTTATAGGAAAAGGGAAAACCTGAAAACTATCAGGGAAACTCAGGACAATTTTAAAGATTTTGGAGAAAGTATGTGATGAAAAGAAAAATGTTCTAAGACTGATACAAAACTCAGAAAAAAATCTGACTTTGGCCTCTGCTAAAGACAGATAGGTTGGTCTCAAGAAACATTTGGAGGGGTAGTTCTAAATTCTTTTTATATGTTAAAACACAACTTCAGTTATCATTCAGCTGTAGAAGCCTCCCAAGCTTTCCAACCAGCATTGATATTACAGAATAGGTAGGGTTGGAAAGGACCTTAAGATCATCTAGTTCCAACCCCCGAAGTCTCACATATTCCCATCTCTGCAACAGCCTTTTATTGTTCTCTTAGCTTTAGTGGTCTGTCCTGCATCCTCACCCAATAGCACTAGACCCATTTTCTTCAGAGAGTACAGGAGAAAAAGTCTGTGAGGAATGTGTTACTACTGCAAGCAAGTTACTACAAGTTACTACCAAGTCACACCAGCACAACTGCTTCATGGTCATGGCTTGTGCACAGCTGTTCACACAACTGATCATGCTCTAGTCTGTCCCTGGGTGTGCTGGTTTTGGCTGGGATAGTGTTAATTTTCTTCATAATAGCTGGTACAGGGCTATGGTGTTTATTTGCGCTGAAAACTGTTGATAGCACAGGAATGTTTTCATTATTGCTGAGAAGTGCTTACACTGAGCCAAGGCCTTTTCTGCTTCTCCTCTCCTCCCCTCCCCTCCCCTCCCC
>JAOEHY010047756.1:0-33370 GCA_025447955.1 Psilopsiagon aurifrons
TGTAGTGATAGGACATGGGGTAATGGGTTCAAACTTAAACAGGGGAAGTTTAGATTGGATATGAGGAAGAAATTCTTTATGTGCGGGTGGTGAGGCACTGGAATGGGTTGCCCAGGGAAGATGTGAATGCTCCATCGCTGGTGGTGTTCAAGGCCGGGTTGGACAGAGCCTTGAGTGGCATGGTTTAGTGTGGGGTGTCCCTGCACATAGCAGGGGGGTTGGAACTGGATGAGCTTAAGGTCCTTTGCAACCTGAACTATTCTATGATTCTACGATTCTATGCTGCTACAGAGATACAGTGAATAGACAAAATATTAGAGGAGGTATTTCCTTTTAGCATCAGGTGAATCAAAGAGCCAAGATAAAGCCCTGTCCTCATCTATTCACTGGGCAAGACCAAATACTAATATTGCTGGAGGAACAGTTTTAGATATTAGCTCCAGGACTGTAATCTAAATGCACAAATAGACCTGGAGCTTCAGCATTTGGTTGACTGTGGGTCAGGATGTGGGGCTGGCAGAGGACCCGAGGATGCTGCCTGGCATCTTCATACAAGCCATTCTTTAAAAGGAGATATAAACCACATAGGACTGGAGGAAGAATAGCTTGCAAACCATCAGTGAAGGGATTTCAAGGGAAATCTCCACTGCATTTCAGGTTCCTGCTTTTTAAAATCTTTGCTGGAAATCTCTGGATCAGTCTCTATGGTTCTCTGCTGCTTCCAGCCCTTCTAAATTCTGCAGTATTGTTTCATTAGTTATGTATTGTCTGAAGGGATAAGAGACCTGAATAACATTACTTTAAAGGTAGGATAGCAAAGTAAAGAGCAGTTTAATTGGTTTAAGTGATAATGAGTCCATTACTTATTGCCCTATTACTTTATTACATAGGATGTGTTATAATATCTTGAGTTTAAGAAAAATATGATAAATTAATTAATTCTGTCTCTCAGGTTAAGGAAAGTAACAGTCATTCCAATGGGGGAATTTGCTAAGAGCTTTTTAAACCTGAGATGTCCCTAAGTAGGGTATTATTAGCAGAGGTGGTCCATAATGGAATTGTCTCATTTGGGCTACAGGTAGTTGGACCACACTTGCTCTGCCAGAGGGTAATAGGGAGGAGTGACTGTGCAGAGATGTGTCAGTCATCTTTTCTAGGAGGTTTATTCAAATAGAGAAATACATCAGAAACTTTGCAAAGTCATAGAACAGTTTGTGTTAGAAGGGACTTTTAAGACCATCTGGTTTCAATCCCCTGCAATTGAGAGGGACACCTTCCATTACAGCAGGTTGCTCCAATCCCTGTCCAACCTGGCCTTGAACACTGCCAGGGATGGAGCATCCAAATGTCTTCAAAATTTCCCTTTCATGGTTACCTAACTGTGGTTGGGATATCATACTCATGGATCATATTAAATACTCAGAGTTGCTGGTGGAATGAAGTGCTCTTTCTTGCCATCTCTTTTTCAATGCCTTTTCTCTCTACTCCCATGTTCAGTGAAAAGAAGAGATATCTGGATTCCAGAGGAATGGGATTCAGGAGTGGGTGCTAGAAGAGCAACCCAGTTTTGAGGGATCCTTTGCAGGACCGGCATCAGTTCTGCACACTCCACTCACTGCCCAGAGCAACGAAGAGAAGTCAACATTTATGAACGAAAACATTCTACAAGGACTTGGTAAAAGGAGACATCAGTCTGGGTACTGACTCTGAGGACAAGTGCATTGAGACAAGCAACAGAAACCAGACATAGAGGGAATAAATAGCCCCAACACCACAAAATAGCCAGAAGCAGATCAGAAATGAAGCTATAAGCAATTCTAAAGAGAAAATATCGTGTTTTCAGTGTAATAATAAATACAATAGTTTGAAAGCCATATAAAACCCAGCAACGTGTTTTTGTCTATGAGACAGAGTTCAGAAAAACAGATTTTTTCATTGCATTACCATTCACTTTATTTATTTCCATGGCTTTATGGCAGATCATGCCATAAACTTTCAGTTCTCAATTTTACCTAATAACAAAGTTCTACATACTGCTGTAGGAAACACTGCTGTAGAAAGCACTGCATCTGCTTACTTGAGATTACTTACTCAAAAAAAAGCAATTTTATTTTTCAGGATGATAGGATTCTTTACGAAGGTAAGCAACATGCCATGACTTCCTCTCTCTTTACCACACCTCCCAGTCATAATGGTTAAAATGTAAACGCTGGTTGACTTGGAGAACAAATAGTCATTTTGAAGTAATCAGGCTTACTAGAGTAAGACAAGTAGAAGTGAATCCCCATAAAGTAAAATGTGGTACTACATAAAGATGAATAGGCTCTGTTACATATAAAAAATAATTCAGCAACACTATTTGGCAAAAGCAGTTCTCCAGTAAATAAGGATTTATCTACTTCTGTCTGCTGTCAGAAACTGGATTACTTGCTGATGGATAGCAGGTGCTTCCAGTAAAAATGCAGAGATGTTTTGGTAGCTTGCTTGTTGCAAACATCGACCTAACATATGTTGTATGGCAAGAAAGCTGTGCTCAGAAAGCACTATTTGAATAGAAAAGAGTGTAACTGAAATCTCCAAGGTTCTCTGAGCTAAACTGGGGATTATCAAAGCTAAAGGAACAGTAGTTAAAATGAGAGACCTGCAAGCAAACCCTATTTTTTCCTTCTTAACAACTCAACTAGTTAGGGGTACTAAGGCAGGTAGTGCTACTCATATTATAGCAGTTAACATGAAGAACAATTCTAGCACTGCACTTAGTTTATGGACAAAGCAGATACCAGATCAATCTCACAGATGCACTCACTGGATCCAAGAGTGAATTTTCAAAACAGATCTGTAGGAAGGGTGCTGCTCTGGAAACAAACCCAGAAACGAGCTGGAAAGGCACCATTCCCTCTTGCTCAGCCATGCCCCCACCCATAAACAAATGTTTCACTACAGCCATTTAATCTAACCCTACCACCAGCCCACAGCCTCATTCGAAGGTGTCACTATTCTAAAGCCTTTTAAAGAAACATACAGTGATTTTCTTCCTGTTCCTTGCATGCTTGCTATTTAATTTTTGAGTAGTTTGCACACTGGTGTGGGTTGCAGCCAGCTCTTTTCCAGCATACATAAATAGTTCTTTCATTATCCAAAAGGCAAGCCTTGAAACAAGAGCCAAGCATTTGGCACTGTTTCAAGTTACTGCAGTGTAACAAGAGACTGGAAACAAGACCAAGTGATTAATTTGGCATCTCATTTAATTCATTTTTATCACTTACTTGTTAACTCTGATTTTAAGCTATTTGCCTTGACCTGAATTTTTATTCCAGATTGTCTGAATAAAATACCTGCTTACTATCATGAACTGTACATAGAATCATAGAATGGCTTGGGTTTGAAGGAGCCATAAAGGTCATCTACTTTCAACTCTGTCAGTGCTTACAGATACTTCTTCAAGGTATATAACTGTCTTGTGCTCTCAATTTTCTCATGAATTGAAAGTTGGTGGTTTATACAAGTGGTACTGGTGACTTTCCCCCCCAATCACTCTTACCTGTTTGAGACAGAAGTGGTGTGTAAGGGACTTTCGGTTCTATTGCACTCATGGGTGGAGGTAGCAAGGGGTTGGCAAAGCTGCGGAGAGGGTGTGTAGGGCGGACACAAGCGGTGGGGATGGTTCTGCTTGGGGCATCCTCGTTGCTGGAGTGCTCAGGCTGCGTCTGAGGCAGCAAGGGTGGCTGCTGTGGTGCTGGTCCTTCGCTAACTGCTGCAAAAGAACAGTCAAAAAAACCCCAAAGGACTGTTATTGATGTATATTTTATGTTCCATTTCCCACTTTTATGGTCATTTTCAACAGAAGGGACAGCATTAGCCTCCATGCTCCAAGAAGGTGCAGGAAATGTGTAAACAGTTTCATCAAAAGTTATTGGCAGATAAATTAAAACCAGATGTTCCTCAGAATGGCCGTGTGCCATCCGAAGCTCAAAACATCTTCCTTAAAAAACCCAAAACCATAAAACCCCCAAGCATGTTTTTATCTCCTTCTCTCTATCTTTCATCTATATTAAATATTAAAAAACAATAAACACATAAATACACGTGGAGATTGAAACAGGCTATGACTATGGAAACTCATTATGTTCAGCATCACGGTACTGTTCTAATCATAGCGGAGAAAAGCTTGAGACAAAGAAAGGACTTAATTAATTTCTACACAACCAATCACCAATATTGTTTTTCCTTGAGACAGCTGTAACATTTAGTGTGCCAAAGCAGTAAGTTGCAGTTTTATTAGCCTATATTCACAGTCAATTTTTCAGAGATTTAAATGTTCCATGTCAACCTTCTAAAATAAAAGACAGCTTCCACATGTTCTGCAGAGTTTCTTAAAATAAGTTTTCTGTGTGAGCCTCTGTCATGGACTTTCCATGCCCCAAAAAGGAAGAAAAATAAAGCAAACAAAAGAAATGAAAGTTGAGACAATTAGAAAAGCACTTTATTTCTGCAGCCCTCAAGAAACTCTTGTTGTGGTCAAACTGTAAATTACAGGATGTGTATGGTCTACAGTGTTGGCTGCCATCACCAGCACCATAAATGCAGAGAAAGGTGATTTGTGAACAGTTTTCTTGAAATCTATTAGATGCAGAATTGCCTAATCTTGCAGTCTAAAAGCAGAGCGTATACTATGGAGTGTGTACAGTGAAGATGATGCTTCCAATGGGATGAGAGATGATCACAAGAGGCAGGATGAGCACTCATACATCCCCATGGCATTGCTCAGATTTATGGTACTGCTCTTCACCCAGCATTGACTCTTCCTCATGAAGAGAAATTCACTGCTGCTGTTTAAACCAGGAAACAATCCTGTACCATGTTATTCAGACTTTAAGAAGTTTAAGAAAATAAAGATGGAAAACATAATTCCAAAGAAACAGATTATTTTGTTCTTGTAAGAGAAAACTGCCATTGGAATAAACGAATCTTTAAGATCTCTTGCTGGCCACTACACCCACCATAACAAGCAGAACTAGTTCAGAATTACAGGAAGAGCAGATTGCAAGTCTGCCGTGGTGCTTTATGGATGGCAGCAAGAATTTCAAAGAGAACAAGCAGCCACTGGGATCATCTCCTCAGGGAAGTGGTGACTACCCAGCATTGGACACTGTTAAGACTCCTCTGGACAGGGTGCTGGGACATCCAGTCTAGGTCATGTTTTGGTTAGAAAGGTTGGACCAGATGATTCTTGAAGTCCCTTCCAAACTGGTATTCTATGATTACATGACTCTATGATTTCCCATGACACAGAAAAGGGTTTGCCACTTCTGTTTTGCTCCTACTGCAGGAGAAGACAAGACAAATTGATTAGGAAATACCACCTCTCACCTTTCCAACACGAACCATTCTGTGGTTCTGTGATTCTATGATTCTGTGATTCTTTTCCACATCCTGCATCATGAGGGCTGTTGAGGCTTCCCTGGCCCTCAGGTCCGGGGCCTTTCCTGGCCCTTCTGCCAGCTCCTGCCCCATGGCCCTGAGTAGCAGCACTGGAGAAAGCTCACAGAATCATAGAATGCTTTGCTTTGGAAGGAGCTTAAATCTCATCCAGTTCCACTCTCCTGCCACAGGCAGGGACACCTTCTGATAGAGCAGATTGTTCCAAGCCTTGTCCAATGTATGTTCTTCTCTTGGTGAGAGTTACTGAAAGGCCTGACATTATTTGCAAGCTGAAGAGGTGAAAGAATCGAACTGGTTACTGAAGAGACTGATCACAACAGGAATCTATTTAATTTGAGCATGCTGGTGTTGTCCAATGTCTCCACAGTATTTACGCCAGCCAGAATGGCTCACGGCACAACAGTTAATCATGCAGCTTGTGGCATGAAACAGAAATCTAGGAAAAGCTCAACCTCTCATTGAAGAAAACAACCTTCATGACACATAGCTCTCAGAATTAGTTATTATACTGGGACCCAAAATGCTCCAGAGGATCTGGTTTCTTTCAGAGCATTCTGCAACAACCAGAACTCATTGTATAAATAACATGCAATTTCACAGCCAAGTCAAATCTCAAGGCATTTTGTAATAGTTGATGTCAAAGTATAGAAGTAATTACAACTTACTACAAGGCAAAACGATTTTGAAAAATGGAAATCAGGATTTTGCCTCATTTCCACAGTGCCATTGCCTGCTTCTATGGCAAAATCACAGAGATGCATGGCCAAATCAAGCACCATGGATAGAAAGCCAACTACAGGATCAGACCAAAGTCAGAATCGTCTACAGTTTGTTAAAGTTTCCTTTTCTGTGCCTCATTTTCCCAGTTTTAGCTCTAAGGATCTTTGCATTACCATGCTATTGCCCTGGCTCTGTTTTTCCATTTCCTTCCTTGCCCAGCAGACCTTTCTTTTCCCTGAGGACTAAAATTCTTCATAAGGAAGCCAGAGGTACTGAGGTTATTTGTAATGAAGTAAAGCAGGAATAATAACTGAGCCCATTCTACCCTTATTTACTGCTCACACCTTCAAGAAGGTGCAGTGTTGCTGCTCTAGGCTACCGTGGGGATTGGGCTCCTCTCCCCCTTCACCCTCTGTTAGGCAAGATGCAAAATTGGATGTGAGTCTCAAAGGAGTAAACGTCTGAGTTTACAGTGTTTTCTGGAGTAAAACCTTGTCAAGGTCTTTGCTTAAAGTCTTTTGTCTATGCTCTTAGCCTCAAAACATCTTCCACATATTTATCGAAGTCTGAACTTCCTATAGAGCCCAGTGTTTTTCACTGTGCCCTTCAGAACAGTTCTTTTGGAAGGCTCTTGACCCGTTTGGAGAAAGAAGTAAACCAAACACTTACTGCTATTCACCATCAAATACCTTCTTGGTATTTTCCACAGTGGTGCTCTCAGATAACAAAGCTTTATCAGCTTTACCAGCTAGCATCAGTGTAATGGTCCTTGCATTAAAAGGCTATTCAATAATTGTATTACACTATGAATATGTTTTTTCTTAAAGATTTAGTTGTAAAAGCTGGAGACCTACATAACCATTATTATATAAAAGATTTCAGGTTATCCTCCAGCTATGACTGAAGAGAAAGGTGTGATGACTATTAAAATTAGAAGCTAGTGTTGGGATTTAAATATTGAATGTAAGTGGTCTAATGAAGGTGTGCTTCATGCTTGAGAAGGCATTTTTCTAAAGTAAGATGTGCATGTTTGCAGACATAATGAGAACCATCAATTTACAATTCACTCAAGTCCCTGCAGGAAGAGAGGATAGATTGTTTATTTGAAGGATGGATGAAGATGAGCACATTGCTACTGCTGCCTGCATTCTCTACCTCAATTCCCTGCCTAGCAGCCAGATATTTGCCTTCATACACCTCAACAGAACTGCCCAGGAATTCTGATTATTTCCACTGATCCAATTATTACTTTTTTGTTGTTGGCTTGTTTTTACAGAAAGTAGACTCCCAATTGGCCTTTAAAATGGAGCAGATAATACCATGCTGAATTCCAATTACTGTCTTTTGCTCTTGAATTTGGTGAAGTTTTGGCCAAGTAAAGAAAATACTATGCTATACATGAAGATGTGTTCTAAAGCCCAGTAAAACCAATTAGGGTCTCATTCCTTTGGGGAAACTTTGAAAAAAGCCTTACTTGCATTCTTTTTGTAGGCAAGGAACTTTGAGAACAAGCTGTCTTTGAACTCCAGTAGCCATGGACACTCTCACCAAGCAGAAGAATAAATATCTGATACAAACTCTTTTGTTCTTCCCTTTGCTTTTGCATAATTGTTAGTTGGCACAGTGCTCTTCACCAGCTTAATGAATTTAATTCTCTGAACGCATTTTTATATTGTGTATCTTTATTAACAAGTAACACTGGAAATATTCATGCTTGGATTTGTATCTGTTTGCAGTTGGAGGTAATGAAAATATCAATATGGACTGAAAACAAATGTAGCAATAAATTCCAAGTATGTGATGGTAGATGGGGTTTAAAATGACTGAATTTTATTCTACATCTAATGACTTTGTGTGTTTTTGAACTTACACAGTTTGTGATCCAGACTATTTACCTGTGTAATGCTGACAAACCAGGGGCTCATTCCTGTTGGGACCTTTGGATGTTATTGTAGCACAAGCAGGAATACTTTTTTTCAGCATGCTTATTGTCAGGTTACTCTTATTGTGCAATTTCAGATATATCCCAAGAATACCTTTGGGGAAAACTTAAAAAGTTGCCAATCTAAAGCTGAATCATGGCAAAATGGCAGTACCATTTTTAAATGTTAGATGGTTATATACAAAAACAATGTACTGGAAAAACCCAAATTACTCTGCTGTTGATTCAGTTTCTAAAAGAAAACAAAGGAAGTGAGGGGTTAAGCAGGACCCACAACTCCATTACAGCTCTTACTGCACTTCTGGGAGATGTTGCAACCCAAACCAGACTGTTGACTAAAAAACACCATTTCCATTCAATCCATGATGCAGCTCCTACGGTAGAAGGGATGTAAGCTTCCCAGCTGGATAAGCTCAGTGCAGAGCTGACAGAAAGCCAGCTCCAAAAGGAAATGTGCTTAGAAAATATTTTCTTTATTGCATCTCACTTTAACAGAGTAATGATACATACAGTTATCTCCTTTCCATAACCGTTTTCTATGGCTATCTCAACCTAGTAATGAAATTGTTATTTTATTGGTCTGGGTTACAAAATTTTCAGCCTTTTTTTTTCTTTTTCTTTTTTTTTTTTAATGCCAGTAAATAATATATCTTTATTTAAAAAAAACCCAACATATTTTCTGGACCTCTCCAAGCTTTCATTGCATGGATTATTAGTGAAATACACTGATGAAAAATTTCTTCCCCAAAGGGTGCTCAGGCATCTCAACAGGGAGCCCAGGGCAGTGGTGGAATCACCACCCCTGGAAGTGTTCACAAACCATACAGATGAGGCCTTTAGTGACACGATTTAGTGCTGGACTTCGCGGTGCTGGGATAAAGGTTGGACTTGAAGATCTTCAAGGTCTTTTCCAACCTGGTTGATTCTATGATTCTATGAATGGCTCCCTCTGAAAATGATGCCGTTAGACCAGTTGTAGTCTTTAGGGTTACCCATAAGACAAGTATTCTGCCTTTATTAAAAGTGTGATCAGGATGGGACCAGAACACAGTCTGCTTATGCTGATCAGTGTGTGGGTGGAGATGGGGCAGGACAGGCATGAGGCCACCTCAATATCTCCCAAGTGGGAGACGGTTTCCTTCAGCTTTCTTCTTTTCCTACTGGAGACTGTGATGGCTCAGCACCTCTTGTAGTCATGCTAGAGTTAAAAAAGAACATCTTCTTCTCTCATGGCAAACTAGGCACGTCACCATCTCATGCTACCTGCCACGATAATGTTATAAACAATGAGTACAACCAGGGTCTGTATGAGGCTGAAAGAGAAGAGTAGCTGTGGGAAGGATTGCTGACTGGACAACAGCAACTTTCTTATGGCTCAAAGATGTTTTCTGGCTCAAAAAAATATTATTTAACTGCTGTACTTTATGGCTGGTTGTGTCAGCAGCAGTAGTCAAACAGGCAAGACAGCTTATTGTTCAATCTCTAGCTGGGGCCTGACTCTCCTTGCCCTGTTATTTTAGTTTCCTCTTCAGTGGAACATTTGTCCTAAAGATAAGCTGGGGCACTCGAATCTTTGGGTCAATGAAAAAACCCTTCAGAAACAGAAGAAGGTGTTCAAGCATTGTCTGCGAGGCGGGATGCCAAGCATCACCCTCACTAATGGCATGGCATATGATTTATTCAAGGATTGCTACATCTTGATCAATAGAGCACTCGGTCATGCAGTACCACAGGTAGGGTCTGCCTCAGAAGAATTGTTGCTAAGTATTTCTTTTCAGACACAACTGCAATTGGACAAGTACCATGTGAATTTTCCACTGAGGGATGAAACACACTAAAAAAGCTCTGGGAATTGGTTCTGTAATCACTTGGAGTGCTAGTTGCTTCCATTAGCATGATCATACTAAGAAGGAATCCAAAAAATACACAAATTTGAAGAGTTAAGAGGAATTTTGTGGATCTACCCTCATTTTCTGCTGCAGCAAGAAGGTGGGAGGTGAGGCGGTGGGAGGTGAGGCAGTGGGAGTCAAGCCACAAACAAAGCAGATGCTTTCAAGTCGATGCACTGGAGGTTGACCGCTCTTCCAGATGGTCTGGCATTCAGCAGCAACAGCAGTGGTGCGCTGAAAACCTTCAGGCACTGTTTTAGAAATACACTTTTATATCTCTTCATCCATTCTCAGACTGAAAAGTAATGAACACTGACATTATACAAACCTAGTGAACTGCTTGGATGGTTCTGATAGTGTCAAGTGTCACTAGAAAACAAACACTATCTCCATGTCTTTGTCTGTGCCTTCACTTCATTGCCATAAGGGTGAAAATGTAAGTAACGGCGAAGGAAGAGAATATTCATTTGGAGGTATTTTATATGGTCCACGAGCTTTGAAACTCAATAGCCTTCACCAGAGAGCACAACTGCAATACCTCTAACATAACAGGTTGTCATTGCACACAGTAACTGCCTTAGATAATTTATAAATAACATGAAGCCTGGGTTACACAGACCTCAATGATCTGAAATAGCCATTATCCAAACAAGGCTGTCTACTGCTTTTGAATTATTTTGTGAGAAACTTCTCAAATTATCTGAAATCTTCACTACTTGAGCTTTTCCAAGGCCCATCAGGTCTTCTGAATAATTAAAGCTGTTTTGTATTCAAGCTTCTTGCACAAACCTTTTGCGTATTAGCAATCTTCCGTTAAACTCTCAAGCATGCAGCACTTGAAAGATTTGGTCAAACCCACACTTTCATACACAGACCTTTCTCTGGGAACTGGCACTGGATTCAAAAAGGATTTCCTCATTTTGAAAATATCTTCTCCAAACTACTACACATAAATCTAGTAGCTGGTTCAGGCAGAAGCTGGATGTGCCAGGGATGTGTGATTTCGGGGGCTACACCCAACACATTTCTCAGCAATTGTGTCCCAGCCACTGCTCCATATGGTATTTACCAGGACAGCTGCCTCCATCCCTGAAACTTCAGCAGGACTATAAAAACCTCCCTCACTTCCGCATCTGGACTTTGGATCTGGGGTCCGGAGAAGCTCAGGTCATTTTATGAGCAGGTCAAGATGAAAACAGCTGAGCAAATAATTCAGTTGTGTTCTTTCCATCTCCATGATCAGGCACAGGGTAGTCAATTACATTTTATTCCTCAACATCTAATGCTTATCAAGCAAGAAAGTGAATCTACTTTGTGCATGGCATTTGTGGTGGGTTTGGTATTAATGTAAGCAACAGATCTAAAACCTAATTAGGCCAGTGAGGCACTCTAATGAAATTTCCATCTAGCTTCGGCAAGACCTCCACAACCACACTGAAAAAAGCAGCAATCATAGACTCATAGAATGGTTTGGGATGAAGGGACCTTTATGTTCCACCAGTTCCAGCCCCCTGCCATGGGCAGGGGCACCTTCCACCAGAGCAGGTTGCTTCAGGCCCTGTCCAACCTGGCCTTGAACACTGCCAGGGATGGGACAGCCAGAGCTTCTCTGGGCACCCTGTGCCAGTGCCTCAGCACCCTTACAGGGAAGAGCTTCTGCCCAAGAGCTCATCCCAATCATTGAATATAGGCATTATGGAATGGCATTAGAGTTAAGCATAGTACGCCTGAACCCAGTTTTCACCTACAATTCCACCACTGGATTTCAATCACCTGTCCCCCAGGACCTGTCAAAACTGACTGAAAGCAACAATCAAATAGCAGGAAAAAAATCAGTCATTTCAAGAAGAGCTCCCCGTGGACCAGCAACACAGATTCTCTGTGATGTGAAAAAGGTATGTGTAACAGACTGACATTAATCTGTCAATAATTCATACTCGATATGCACTAGAGTTAAGGGAGGATTATGAGAAAATATAAGCCCTCCAACTATAAGTAATATGCCAGAGTACAGTCCTTAGGCTTGAACAAAGAGCAGACGGCTGTCAGTGTGGCAGGGTATTACCAGTAAACTGGGAAGGTGAAGCCCCAAGGGCGCATTCTCCCCGGAACATGGTAGGGTGAAGAATATCTATGGGAACAGATGAATCACAGACATATAGCTCCAGAGGAGTAAATACGAATACAGAGCTCAGTCTAGAGAAGAGATAAGTGATGCGAGGACAACAGTATTCATATGTATTAAAGGATCTGCTAAAGGAAGAAAATAAATTGTTCTCAATGCCTGCTACAACTGAATCAAGAAATGACTGGCTTATGTTTTAGCAAGTTAGATATTAAAGAAAATGTTTCTAACAGTGAGGGCAGCTAAGCCCGGTAAGACCTTCTGTGGAAAGGTCATGTAAGTGATGACTCATTAAAATCATGGATGATTTTAATGAGTGATGATATTAGATTCTGTGTTGGAAAGAAGAAGAGCTCTTGAAACCTGCGTTTTTCTGGAATATCCTTATGAATAAAGCAAAGGAAAATGAAGTACAGTGAAATGATTGAAAGACCTGCAGCAAAGATAAGTTTGAAATAGAAAGGCAGTGATTTTTAACTTTCAAGGTGCTCAGTACAGACTGAATACCAGTTGCTGCCTCTTCTACATTTGGGATTTACGGGCTTATTGTGGCTGCCTCTTGGGGCTTACTGCGGCTCTCAAAAAGAACAGCAACATGATTTGCATAGGCTAGAGCTTATGGATCCCAGTGATAGAAGGCAACTTATTTCAAAGCACTTTAATAGCAAAGAGAAGAAGAAAAGCACTGTACTGACTTCTTCCTGGTCCAAAGGTCCTGTCCATGGAGAGGGTAGGGAATGGCACTGGACGAAGGGTGAATTGCGGGTGTGGGTATCCACAGGTTGGGGATGGCAGTATTCCAGGGTACTGAGCACTTTCTAGTGTTGGCACTGGAATGGCACTGACCACAGCTAAAAGGAAAGAAAGAGAGAGAGGTTAAATGAGTGTCTTCAGGAAAATAAAACGAAAAATCCTTAGAGGGTCAGTAAGGAACCAGAAACAATCACAAAGTACCCAAATGCTTGGTATAAAACAAGTCTCTGCCCACAGAAGCTACCTCTGTATACAGAAATATTTGGTATACATTGCAGAACTGCAAGTGCAGGCTGCAATTAGTTATCTGTAAAATTAAATAGCTTTTTCTCTGTGTTCCCGACATTCAGCCACATTTTGGGGAGTGCTTTAGATCCCTTGACTAGTAAGTGAGAAGGAATGCAGCAGGCAATCTAAGGGCTTGTTTCAGTTGCCTAAGCACAGGTCCCTTGTGCCCTTTCTGATGCCTTAGGACAGCCTGCTGCCTTCACCTGCTGCTCTGAGGAGCTTGGGTTCTTGTGACTCTTCTATTACATCTGACAGCTCCACAACCAGTGCCCCTGATTTGGGATGTCCCTAATGGCACAAGACCCCAACGTTTATCCATCACCTGAGGCTGCCCAGGAATCATTCCCCCTTCAGAATGTCTCAGCCCATAAGGAAGAGGGATGAGAGGTACAGGCTAAAAGTCTGAAACTGAAGTTGAGTTGTGTTGAATTTGAATGAAATGCTTTGATTTGAAAACTGGGATTGCAGTTTGATGAATTCAGTCTTTTCTGTGAGTCATCTCCCCCTTTTTCAACCATCATTGCTTGAAGAGTGGGTGATAAAACTGCTGTGCAAATCATAAATTTCTTTGCCTCTTTTAGAAACTATTGAAACTCCCATTGATGCTTTTTCCAGCTAAACAATACACAGAGTTTTCTGGCTCATTGGTGATAAGGTTTGTCTTATCTAGCATCTTTCACACATGAATTACAAGCAGCACTGTAGACTTTAAGACAGTCATTACGATTACTTCTAGCTCCTACTATATCCATTGCAGAGAGTGGCAAACTGGCTACCTGCTCAAGGTCATGCAAGAAGCCAAGGTGGTACCAAGAGTATTTTTTAGCGCTGGACTTTCAGCAAGAAAATGCTGCACTTCCAGAAGTAAAGGGCAAGTGATGGAGAAAACTCATGAACAAATCCTATCACAGGTGATTTGAGTTGTCTGGGTTCAGTCAATCCACTCTTAGCAGAGAATTTCTACAATTCAGGCATTTCATTTTGTCTGTATAAGACATTTTTGTTGACAATATTTATAGCATTGCTGCTACAGTGATAAATATCACTCTTTATTGAATCATATTAAAGAACAACTTGCTTTTCCAAGTCCATTCCTTCATTTGTTTTTAGTGTGTAGGTACCTAGCACTTTCATTTTTAAATCAAGACAGGATTACTATTCATTGCAGTACTCTACTGCAGAGAAGCCAGAGTAAAGCTAACATCAAGCATTTTCAATAAATCTTTGCAATTTCAAGCAGATATGACAACAAATCTGTTCTGTCATAGCCTGTCAGCAATTGAATTTGCACTTAATACTGATATACTAAGACACCGAAAACAGAAATTCCCTGACCAAATCATGGAGCTCCCTAAACACTGGTCTACATTTAAAATGTACTGTATCACTTAAGAAACCAGCACCCAACAACAGCTTACAGGAATGACAAAGTAGAACAGTCTGAATTGCATGCAAGCACCCCAGAGGCTCCCAAAGCAACTGAGTCGACATGTTCATATTTCCTTGAGAAAAAGAATTGTTGTGATTTTCTGTCATTTTAAGGAGGAGAATAAACACAAAAATACTCCCCTCAAAATATAGCTGAAACCTCTTTCCAAACTGATTTACTCTGTGGGCATTTTATTTTCATCTTTCATAAGTAAAGATTGCAGACAGAAAACAGGGTACAATACTTGAATGCGATACAGGCAAAGACTTTCTCAGTTAATTTTCATTAAATCATAGAATAAACTAGGTTGGAAAAGACATTTAAGATCATCAAATCCAACCGGTCTCTATGAGTATTTTATTATGATGCTTTGGCTGCCACATTATACCAAAAAGCATGTGCTTCTGCACCTACAGTATTGCACAATCCTAGACATTAATCCACAACATTAGAAATGGACTTTTCCCATTTTCCATTATTTTCTTGTACCAAAATTCATCAATAATTTGGTGTCACCAGTTTTTTGCCACCTCTGTGAAAGGACTGGTTTGGGATTAGATTGAAATGCCAGAGAAGGGAGCTGACCTTCAGAAGGACATGGTTTTGGGCAGGAATCAGTTAAAAAGTAGGGAAGGAAAGGACTGGCAGTGGGAAGCTTGAGGAGCACTTCATCCTTGATGTCTTTTCCTCTCCATACAACAGCCTTGGTATTTGTGACTCCCTGTATTTCAGCTGCATTAGAGCTATCAAAGATATCACTAAAACCTTATCAAATTTATCTGTTTTATGCTCCTTTCACTTCAGTAAGCAAAAGCACAGCATGCAGTGTATTTGTTCTCACAGACTGCGAATAATGATTACTGAGACAAGCATGAATACTTCCAGATTTGGTATTTAACAATTAAAACTATGCATTTTTTACTTCAGAATTACATTATTGCTTCTTTAATCTATTTAATCACTCACTGCTGACAATTTCAGCATCAGGCAAACAGAGAGAAATTAATTAAAGCAACTAATCTGACAAAGCCTCAGTTTTATCTTCTGGGAAAAAAGCAACCACATTCAGCATAACTCAGCCTACACAAATGTACAAATAAGACTTTCATAAATCAGAGTTTAATTATATCCAAACAATCGTAATATGCTGCCTCTGTAGGTTAGATTGATATTGTTGTAAATATAAATAAAAAGAAAAGATCATTCCTCAAAATGCATCATTTTACTGAAAGAACTAAATATGTTTGAGAGCATTTTTAGCTATAAGCTATGGAACAGCTTTTTGTTGACTGGACTTAACTAACACTGCTATTGACCCTCTGTAATTACGATTGATTTGTTTCTGATTTTGCTTACACCACTCCAAGTCTATTTGTTTTTTTGGACTGCTGCCCTCCTTCAACCCAGGGGGAACCCCACTGAAAAAAGGGCAAATTGACTGTGAAATTAGTGGAAATATGTCCCAGGACACGGCCAGGTAGTGTAAGAGGTTTCTTTGCCTCATCCCACAGGTCTGTTTTCCATGTCATGAAGAGTGGGAAGGCTGAAAAGCAGTGATATGTCCAGCCCAAGGTGTGAAGAGCTGGAATTCACTCTCTCCCTGGGCACCTGGGTACTGAAGCTGAGCAGCATGACCTGAAATGCACCCATGGCAAACACAGATTAAGGGAACCAAACTAGCTCCTAGTAAGTAATTTCCTGAACAAAGCCATGATAGGTTATTCCCCCTCCTTCCTTCAGTTCCTTTTTTTTTTATTTATTTTTTCTAATGTATCTTTTGTGATGTGCTCTTCCACAAACCTACAAATAGGCACTTACACTTAACCATCAGGGCTAGAGAGAAATCCTCTGATGAAATGGATTTCTGTCAGTATATGTTCATTTTTCTTAACCCAGACTGTTCACACAAATGTACCAATTTCTGTGGATTTTTGATCAGATCTATATTGTGAGGTCAAAGGTAGAACTTCTAGCTCAAAGCTGAGAGCTACCAAGACACTGATAACAGGGCTGCTCAGAGGAAAGGTGGAGACCCAAAGCCTCATGCTCCATTGGGAACTTGATGAGTGCCAAACCGGTGCGTGTGCGGTCTCACTTATATCTTTTCTGTTCTCAGTTGTGAAACAACGTCGTATCAGGAGTTTTAATGAGTAAGGTCTGCATGATGGGAGAACCTACCTAATGCTCTCCAGCCTTCTTGTTTTTGTTGTGTACTTTGCTGCTTTCAAAAAGATTCACATGATCCATGAAATTTGTTCAATGATAAAAGCTTAGTGGCCACTAAATTTTAATGCCGATCAAGCCCATATTTTTTCCTAATTTACTTGGCTTTGTAAGAGAGCTGCTCCATATTAAAAAAGCATATAGTGTGTAGGCAGCTACTACAGACAAACAAAAACAGAGTAGAAACTGCAATAATGTCCAGTTGATTGAAATTATTGATACAACTAATGGTATTAATGATATTAATTGAAATAGTAATAGCAATAGGAATAACAATATAAACATAATAATAATAATAGTTATAATATCACTATTCCCATCTGTGTATTGCAAAGCTTTCTACTTGTCAGCTTTAAACTTTTACCCATTTTTTTAGAATTTTATAGTAGGGATACAAAGGGATTTATCCATCACTATCCTCCTGGTAAAATAGAAAAAATGACTGTTTAGGCTTAGCCAAGGCTGAGACTAGTAGAAATATGATTCATGAATTCTCTTTATAGATTTTCCATGGATGTGTTGTGAAGCTTTAGCAAACTTCCAGGCCTTTTATATATTTCCCTATTTATTTTTTTTTAAGATGATGAAAATACTGCGAATGCTATTTAACTTTATGAGGCATAACTAGATCATATTTGAAAGATTGTATGAGATCTTCAGATGGATAAGCACAGCTTGAGGGGTGCAGAATGGGGCTTTGAGAAGGTTCTGGAACTCACAAGGGTTGTTTGGTTGTGAATCCATGGGGATCATGAGCTTGGCACGGGTGGCTCTCCGGGCAGCAAGTGAGCGCTCCAACGTGGACATACTGCTTCCAACATCTTCTGTCTCAGGACCTACAGAAGAACAGTACAATAGCTCAGCTGAAAAAGCTGTAAATGAATGTTTCTCTTCACCCTATATCTAGCAGAAAGATGAAAAAACTTTTTTTTTTTTTTAGAATTCAGTTATTTTAACTGATCATTAAGCACCACCTGCAAAGAGCTGCACAGACTATTTTGGCTGACTAATCTGAATAGAATTATTGCTTGTATTTTTCTGTAAGAGAATTAAGATATTATGTCCTTTTTTTCTTTGTTTCCAAAATTATCTTGAAAATCCCATTCTCTTGCTAAAAATAAGACATTTTCTTATAATTTTCCAGTTACAAACTTCTTTAAGAATTCAAGTATCAAGACCAGAAAAGGCTGTGTAAATTCAGGTACCTAAAAAAACTGGCAGCAAAGAACTGGTCTTTCAAATACATCTGAAGAATGTCAGCAACCTTCCATGTGAGATGCCATGAAGTCCCATGTTCTGACTGTTCAGTAATTCATGGTTTCTTTTCCAAACCATGCATTTTATTCTTTTTACTAGAAACCGGGACGTATGAATGATGTGGGTGAATCTGCCCTTTATTTGGTCCTGGATCACAGCTAGCACATCTAGATCAGAGAACTGAGCTATGCTGCCTAATGTCCAAATCAACTCTCTCAGTGCCTATATAAAATAGGTATTCTGTTTAAGTATTGAAACGAGGATGCCCTAACTCAGTCACATCAGTACAGGATATTTTAAGTATTCAAAAAATATAGAGAATACATTTATCAGAAAGAAAATGTGCTTGGAACTGGATGTTGGGTGGAGTAATTTGTAAGAGTAAAAACCGTATTTCTTTCTTCCATATGTATGAACAACATGTATGTCATGCTTATGCCATATATGAACCTGATAACTTGTCAGTTTAATAATGTCATACACTTATGATTAATTTTCACACAGAATATTCATCTCTGATGTGCCCAAGCAAACACATATACCTTAAAAAACAACAAAAAATGATTTGCCTTTTTTTCTAACTACTTTTTTTTCCCAAATCATTCTTCTCTGAATTGCAGGACTAAAATGCCAAGTCTTCTATCGATGGCCATTCAAAGAGCTAATTGCTAGTGAAAAGCCAGTATTTCAGATGGGAAGAAACATAAAGGCATTTATTTATGGTCCAAGGCATTTACACATAAAATATCTAGCCCAGCCTTTGTCATTAACTTGCTCATATGCTGTGATGACTTCCTGCTATGCACTCAATTGCAAGCGTATTGCAATCGATGGAGCTCTCATATTGATCTTTCCGGGTCCTGGATAAGCTCTCCTTGTCATCAGCAGTATCTGTTTAGGAAGAGGGAATCTTCTGGTTATGCTTTCCCAATGTCTACTACAACAAGGACCTTTGTATTAAAAAAAGTGGAAATCATTGTCACAATTATCTTCTTAAATAGAGAACTATCAGCCCAAAACAAGATCTCAGAAAATGAGTTCCATTTAGAAATTTGAAAACTGTTTCTTTTCAACTTTTCTTTGCTTGTGAGAATAGGAGGTATGGAAAAGAGATAAAAATATCAGAGAGAAGGCATCTTCATTACTTACAGCCCCTACCAGTATTCTGGAATTATTTCACTCTGTCTCCCACGGATGATGAACTCATGACAAATACGTTTCTGATTTCAACTTCTGTGCTGTGTTTTGCCCCCACCCCTCTCCCTACATACCACCAGCCTCTCCCAAGATTTTCTATCATCATGATGTAAAAAATGTTATCAGCTACTGTGAAACCTGTGATGTGTTGTGTGCAGTAAGGTTCAAAAAACGAGGAGGAAACTTCTGTGAAACCACAGAATTTCCTTCTTCATATCTCTAAGTTTTCTCAGTCTCCCTGGCCCAAATTCAGCTCCTGACCTTCTTGTTAGTCATGTTCTCCCTCTTCTCCCACTTATTTCTCTATGTCCCCTTTTTCCTCTCTGTTTTTCTTAGCACAGTATGCAAATTCAATAGCATTTGACTTTCTGTTTAAGTCCTGAGAGTAAGAAGTTAGAATAGAGTAAAAATACAAACCAATGGGATTCCCCCTAGTGTGAAACCATAGCAAAAATCACCTAAGAACATCCCTCCTGGAACCCATAGCTGTCACTTTTTCCTGTCTGCTCCTGGATCTTGCCAGGTTTGTCCCTTTGTTAGAAACTCCATACACTGGGCGAAGGCCACTAACCACCAATATCAAGTTAATTTAAAGAAAAGTGATATGTTGGTGATGAAGAATAAACAAATTGAAGTACACAGGATGGGGATGGACTAGATGACCTTTAAAGATTCCTTCCAATCCAAACATTTTGTGATTCTATGATTCTAATTTCCGCCAGTCTACAAGTGATGCCCAACCACTTTCTGCCCTTCCTGCCCCCGGAGCCCCTCACCAGGCTGCGTGGTGCTCTTGCTTCCCAGTTGCGTTTCCGACTGGCTGTGGCTGACAGGGGTGATGTCCTGGCAGCTCTGCATCGGTGAGTCCCTTCCTGCAGGGTCTGAGCCTGCTGGCTTCTCGATATTCTTCATTTCCATCTCCTCGTGGTGTATCCACAGATCCGGGGGTCTCAGGTCCTTCTGGCTGCCTTTCCTCTTACCAGCACTGTGGGTTGCTCGTTTCCTGCAGCCATGAAAGATCAAAACGTCACACAAGAGAGTTTTTTCTTCTTCATAAGACCATAAGAGTGATGTCTCTTCCGTTAGCGTCTTTCTAAGGAACCCCTCTGGTTTTGTCCTTCAAAGAACAGTGGTTACCTCAGTATGGCCCTCTGCTTCCTGGAGTTTATTCCAGGAAGTGGGCCTGGGGCTCAGCAGGGTGGGTCATTTTTTGTAGAAATTGGGGAAAACCACTCTTCTTGGATCAGAAGAGAAGTGGCCAGATGCATCTCAGGATGAGCAGCAAGCAGCATGTATGGAAAGCTTGCAGCTAAATACAGTGACTGAAAACTGCTGAGCCCACTCCGGCCAGGTTACATACCTCTTACACCTTCTATAAATGCATGTAGCATATGTGTTGTATCTATTTAAATATACACTAAACCACTATTTTTCATAGACTCACATCAAAGAATTATTTGGGTTGGACAAGACCTGAAAGCTCATCCAGTTCCAACCTCCTGCCACAGGCAGGGACACCTTCTACTGGACCAGGTTGCTCCAAGCCCCATCCAACCTGCCCTTGAACACTGCCAGGAACGAGGCATCCACATTATTATGTATTTATTATTAGGAAATAAACCCCTTATTTGGTACATTTCAAAATAACAATAATGATATTAGTAATAATAATAGTAACAGCAACAACAACAACAGCAACTCACAGAAATCCAGGGTAGTATTTCCCAGAGCAATATTAACTCTGTTTTCTTTATGCCTAGGTATGACATTATGCTCTCACATCAGTGGGCCATCTCCTCTGTGTACCATGCTGTGCCATGAGGGGATGACACTGCTGCACCACTTTCCAACTTCCCCTCAACTATACAGTCTATTTATAACAAAACATGAGTGATCTTATATTCTAAAGAAAAAAGATATGCACCTTAAATATGGAGCACAAAGCCTAATTTACAGCTGTAGAGAAAGCCTTGTCAGAAATCTATCAAACTAAATAACTCTGAAAGAACACTTTTTCTGGCTTATTGTTAGGTTTTATGCTCAATAATCTAAATGCACTCTTACCACTGTTTTTTCTCTTTGTATATTTCAAAGTTCTTTGCTGAAGGAAAGTAATGTAACTGTCCCAAGTGGAAAATTGGAAATACTTGTGGTACACAAAAAAAATACAGTCAAATATTTCCAAGTTCATGTGCACTTTTAGACAACAAAACAGGACAACCTTGATTTCCAGGGGCACTGAGCATTCTGAGTTACTCATTACCTTTGTTATACGTTTAGTCCAAAACACTGCTGTGCACCTCCTGAAGGGAAGGTGGTGTTTTTTTCCCATATCCATAGAAAGCAATGCAAAACCTCTTGCTGGCATTCCTAGGACTCACACCTTTGGTATCATCTGCGTAGGTGTGCTTGGATAACTGCCCTTCCTGCCATGGCTGGCTTTGTGGTAGATACTATGGGATTATTTTACCAGAAAAAAGCCTGAGGAAATTTTGAACTTCAAGAAACTTCAGTTATTTGAATCAATTTATGTTCTTTGCTAGGTTTTCTCAGCCTGTCCCAGAAAGCAAGAGATGCATGTTTCAGCTGCCTACATCGCCAAACATTTTTCTTTCAAGAGAAGGAAGGAACACATCCTGTAATGTAAAACACCACTGAGGGCACAGCCCTGTCCCAATCCCAGAAGCTGGCAGCAATGACATTCTATTTCAGCAGAAATATCCCAGTCCTCAAACTGCCTCCTTAACTGGCGTAGATTGTTTTAGGTCCTTTGACTGGCCAGTACTACGAAATCTCCTCAAGGGTCAAAAGATTAACTTTGAAGTGTGATTTGGAAAGTTTGATCTGAAGGCTGAGGTTGTTCAGAGGTCTTTGTGTATAGCCCATAGAAAACAAGAGTGCTGGGTTCTGGTCATAATTATTTTCTATGTTTAGTCTGGAACTTGCTAATTTTCAACACTTGGTAACTTAAAATGTGAGTGTTTCAAAGAACATGAATGAAGAACTTGGAACAAAGACAGTTCTTTTATACCTTCTTGCACAAACCCTAGTGCACCTGGCACAGGCCTTAGGTCATGATTTACACCCACAAGAGTAATTATGAGCACTGTCATTCAAACCTTAATGTATGACCTGCCTGAAGTTAAGGTATGAAGTTGCTCTTGCTGTCTTACTCAAGAAAAGGCCATAATTTTGGTCTTACTTTCCTCACTTTAGGATACAGCAGCTTTTTTGTCACTTTCAACTGAAGGGAATTCACTTCTCCAGGCTTCAGTTAGGCAAGAGAAATTTCAGCCCCAAAGTAATTTTATGCAGAACTCAAAATAGAGGGTTATAATGAATGTGCCATTTCAACCATAACTACAAAACTGCTACAGCAAGAATACCATTTAAAAATATATGCAGTGATCTAGCTCGGTTTGCATTGTTCTTTCTCACAAATTATTGATGTTCTGACAGCCTGTGATTAGCAAATTGAATCAGAGCCAGGAGTGCATAAGAAAATGGCATCAATAACAAATGAAAATAAATCCTCCCCTGGAATACTTTGTTTATGCAGTGCAGAAGTTGAGTTTCAGCTTCTGAAAATGCATCTACCTTCCACTTAGGGGGAAGAAGGATCCTGGAATAATGGAATAAATGCTGCACCAGAGAGCACATTTTATCTATAGACTAATATATCTTTAGAATGTAGAAAGTCATAAAAGATTCAACATGATTTTTGAACCTCAGCTGCAGCAAAGGAAACTGATACTTCGGCAATTCATGTTGGGATATACGAAGGGATTCCATTTTATTGTTGGAGCAGGGATTAGGAAGACAGAAATTTTGAACTGAAAAAAAAAAATCTCAAATTGCAGTGTTTCTGTTGTTCAATGATTTTACATCATGAAATGCATCCTTGCATACTATAATTATATATCTATATCTATATGTATATAGGTTTTTTTCCCTAAGGATAGAACTAAAATAATATTATGCCCTTAAAATAATATTATGATCATGCAGTCTTAGTTAATGATGTACTTTTGAAATAAACCAAACCTCTGGAGAGGAAACTCTCATCATCTATTTCTGCATTTCCCAGCACAATTCCAGCTGGGCAGTGACTCCCGCCATTGCACAGCATAGCCACATAGCTCCTAACAACATACACATGCTAGGATAATTGTTCTGATACTCCAGAGTAGGATTACTCTTCACTGCCTTCATTTTGCCTTTACATTACTCCAGAGAAAACAGTTAAGTTTATAGCAACTCAGCCTAGTTTATTTGTTTAACAACCCCTGAAGATGTCTTTATCTGAAGAGCTCAGAAATAAACTGCTCTCCTGGGCACAGCAACGTTTTGCTTGTAAAAAATTACCATGGGCACCAATCCAGTCCTGGTCCGATCAGGTGTCTTTTCTTCAGGAGCAGGGACACTTTTGAAGGCAGAACACAGAAGCAACAGTCCCATAAGCAATAACCACACTGAGCTCCTTCGCTGCTGTTTGAAAAGTGCTTTAGAGATACTCAACAATAAATAAGAACATTACTTCACCTTAATTATCCTTCCAATGCATGAGTGAGTGTTTTAGATTTTCTGCTCTTTACTCTTAACCTGGCAAAAATGTGCACTTTGCCTTTTGGGATGTATTAAGGGGAATTCTACTGGTGTAGAGGTCCTGTACTGAAACCAAAGCATACAAAACAATTCTTTCCCTAGAAAATCTCCCCAGTGTTTACAGATGGAAAAATATTTAATTTTGACCTCTTTACTTCCTGCCAACCATCCTACAAAGCTGAAACCAGCTTTGCTATCATCTGGCTTCATGGTCCTTTCCCCTGAGGTCAGATCCTGCCTCATGCCACCATGCAAGAGATGGGGCAGAGGGCACTGCTAATGAGCTACCCCAGAATGGAGCTAACGAGCTCCCCAGGATGGAGCTAATGAGCTCCCCCAGCATTGATTTAACAAGGCAACCCTGCATGGAGTGTACACAGAAACCCAGGAGCACCTCTAGAACACAGAAGTGAAATATGGCAGCTCTTTAGTGGCTGCCAACTCACTCCCCATCCATTTGAGTTTGATTACACTTTTGTTAACACCTCCCCCGAGCCTTCCTAAATGTATACTGACACATCCTTATTACTTATATAGGACTTAAATTAGTCTTAGCTTATTTTTTTGCAGCCTCTTGTTACAACACACCCCTGTCCAGCATGCTAATTGGTTGGGTAATAAATTCAAGACTATGTTTTATTTTTAATGGCTTACATACACACTATTTTCCTATCAGTCTTGAACCCCTCAGCTCATCTCCTGTGGCAGTCATGACCTCATGTTTGCAGCCCACAGGCTAATCCTTCTGGCATGTTACACATTTTTGTTATACCCTGAAGCTTTAAAACAATTCCTGTAAGAAGCAGGCCCTGCAGTTTTGGTGTTTGCTGTATGAAGTGGTATTTTCCCTTGTTTTAACATTCAACTCCGATTCATCTTCTCTAAGCCCAAACTGAAGTGAAAGATGAAACCGGTGGGTCCCCATTATCCATCCTCCCTGGCACCACATCACCAGGCACCGCCAGTGCAGGGCAGCGAGCGTCTTGTGCTATGGAAGATGCAGTTACTGCGAGGGTGTAACTGTCAATTACTGCAGGACCCATAGGTTCTCTTTATGAACAACTTGGTAAGTTATTACATGTGACTATTTGCTTACATTTTTCTCCTCTATATTTTTACTGGTGTCAAATTGTCACAGGGTTTTTAGGGATGATATTTCAGTCTCCACCAGATGGTAAAGACAGAAAATCCCTACTAAGTAACCTAGGTCAGTACCAGGTTGTTCTGTACAATATGATTTTTGTGCTTTGCTCAGTCAAGTTTTAGTTCACTTAAGAAATATGACTTTCCTCCACTGAAGGCTTTCAGATTATTCCATCACCTGCAAGTTTTTGCTCTGGGGAAGGACACATACATTATCCAATGAGACTTGGTCTTTATTATCACTGCAGTCCTTTAGTCCAGTATTTCATTGGCGACTAAACCAAGAATCTTCTGCCAATAAAAACTGGGATCTAAACCTTGTGTGCTCAGTACACATCCCTCATTATTTATTCATCACTTAATTTTTATTGCCCTACTATTTTCTCCACTTTCAATTCAGAAATGCTTTGTTTGGGGCAACTTGGGTAGGATTTACCCACCCACAGTACAGACGTTTACAACTTATACAACAAATCCAAATCCACCGGCTTCACACATTTTTAATCAGTGGACATCAATATGCATCTTAAAATGGCAAGTCTTCTGATGTCCTATGATAAGAAGAATGATTCTTTGAATGCTCCTGTTCTTCCCCAGGGGCTACAGAGGAGTTCAAGGTTGATTACCTCAAACTTAGACACTTAATTTTTGACACCTAATTCTGTATAAGTGAATCTCTTTCTGTTGTAATTGCCTTTTCTCTGTTAGAAACTTGAGAAAGCTTTAACCTGGATTCACCAAACTCCATTCAGCAGAAGAATTTCCATAGCTGTTAGATGACGGCCTGATTTTCAGGTGCTAAGACTCACAATAGAGGCAAATTCTCAAATCAGTCCATCATTCAACTACCCCTGCACTTCTAAAAGCACAGACCCTCACTTTCCTCCCTAAATGAGAGCTTTCTTATTTAAAAAGCATCCACCTTCAGAGAAAGCACTTGCTTCAGTGGCTGTAGAACACTCCAAGCTGCCATCTGCCCACACTCAACCAGCCTGAAGCTGATTTTGGCAAACATGGAGCTGTTCAGGTCCCTGACCATGCTGTCTTCCATTGTGCCAACCATTTTTAAGCATCAATGCAAATCAGTGTAATAACGTCTGGCTCATGGAAACATTAATCATTCTTGTGGGCACACTAGGATTAAACTTCATTTTCTCATGTCCAGTTTTTCATAAAAGTGTAGCAATCAGTGAATTAATGGAAAAATAAAATTATAATAATTTTCAGTGCATTAAATGCATTAAACCATCTGTTTCAAACCCACTAACTTCTAATTTCTATGAAAACTGAAAAAAGTTTTGTGCTTTACACTGCTGCCCTTTTGCAGCCTTTCAGAGCAATCCTGGTGATTTTTTTCCTACAATTTTCTATAGACTGTTTTGAGGGTTTTTTTTTTTTTTTTTGATGGCTATCTGGAAAAACAGTTCTGAATGGTTTTTACTGGAAGACTTTCAGAGTCTGTCTACAGAAGACAACATCCTCCCAAAGCAAGTGAGCAGGACTGTCTGTGTTTCTCTGCTGTGCAGGTGCACGGCTTGCAGAGTCAGGAAGTCTGATATCACCAAGCACAGACAAATACTCTTTTTTCCCTTTTAATCAATGGAATTGATTCTTTCCTGTGTCTGAATTACACTTGGCAATATAAACAACAGAGACCTGGGCATGGCAGATATTTTTCAAGGCTCGCCACACGAGGGGTACTTATTCCCCATGGTTTACTCTGCAGCCTGGTGACAGGGGATATTCTTCATTCATCAGCAATGAGTGACACCTCATTTGGGCTGAGCCCTAAAATGCCGTTCAGTCCCAGAACCCGCATGTCCACAGTAGGAATGCCCAGATCTGTTTTGAACGCGAGCATCTGCCTTTTCCTTCCACTACAAGGTTTGAGAACGTACTTCCTCTGCTGTGCTGAGGAGCGCCTGGTGCAGATGACGGCCACTACCACCACCACCACCACGGTGATGACGCCAACGGTGACGACGATGATCACAAGGAGGTTGCTGTTCTTCTGGGGTGTGACGCTGCCATGGGGAGGGTGCATCTGCCCGATGGGGGGCTCTGAAAGAAGATGGATAACAAGGGGATGATTAGTGTTGGATTCGCTCTATTCCTTCTTTAGGGGTCACCGTAAAATAAAATGACGCATAAAGCCTGTCAGGTGGTATGAATCCCTCTGAAAAAGCTGATGGAGGGAGCAGAAGGATGTCATAAAGAGCTGAAATTTATGTGTCTCTGCATTTCAGTGGTACAGCAAACAGCAGAATACTGAAGCAGTAATGACTGTGCATTTTCTGGATGTTAATAACCTGATGCTGAGAGTCAATAGTTTTCAGCTCTTTTTTGCTGTTATCAGCTGAAAATGGAAATATAGGGACTATGGATTGTTTTTCTTTACGGCCTGTATAGTCTTTTTTGGTATTTACAGGTAAGGACATAACTTGTGTGTCAGCCACTCTAAATGCCTCATTCATTTGGCAGTACTATATTCACCCCACAGCCAGTCCCATATCACATTGCATTGTTTATTGCTATGCTGACAAGATCCTTGTGCAACATATGAGCAGGTCACAGGCTCAGTCTTCAGAAGTGATGAGCTTCTTGGTTTCAATGCGTCAGCAAGACAGTGACTGAAAACAAATTCATTTCCAAAGTCATGTCCCAGTCAAACTGGCTCCTTGCTTTCAAAATAATTTCCCCCATTGCATTGAGAATAGCACATTTTATACTTTTAAAATCTTACAATCCCAGTGTGGTTTGGATTGGAAGGGACCTTAAAGCTCATCCAGTTCGAACCCCATGCCACAGGAAGGGAGACTTTCCACAGGAACAGGGTGCTCCAAGTCCTGTGTCCAACCTGGCCTTGAGCACTGCCAGGGATGGGGCAGCCACAGCTTCTCTGGGCGCTCTGCTCCCATCCCTTTGGATATTTTGTCGGATGATGCCTCTAATTACACATCATTGGAAGTGGACAAACCAGGGAGCAATCGTTTTGCTCTGCCTCCTATGGCAATCTTACAGGCAGTCTGTAAGATTACAAACTCAGAAACCCAAAAGTATCTCTCTACTCAAGCTTGGAGAAAAACTAAATATTTGGTGCAATGGGATGGAAAGGGTTGATCTTGTAAAAGATTTTATAAGTAACTCAAGAGTTTTCACATGGTGTCAAATGCGCGACCTGTCATGTATAAAAGAAGCAATACCTGTTGGGGATCTCATTTGGCCTTTATTACAACTGAATGGAAAGAAAAAAAAGGAGAAATCTTTCAAAATAACAGTTTTAGTTAGCGACAGTTGTAATTTAATTGCAATATTCTGCCTTGATTTTCTGCCCTAATAATCCTTTCTTTACTTCACTAATTATTCTATTTAAATAATTTGCCCTTTTCACATAGCTTTTTTTCAGGCAAATAATAAGAGAAGTAGCTGTGAATGCCATCATTCTGGAATTAAAATGGTTGAGTAGAGGAATCTCACAGATTTTGGGATTTGGCTTCTTTTTCATTTCCATGCTGAGTAAAAGGCATTGAAGGAGTATACCCCATAAAATACAGTGACTATCAAGAAAAACAACTCTCCCTGCCCTTTATTGCAGGCCATGGAAGCTCTTTTTACTTCTCAAAAGTCTATTTTTCTGTATTTATGATGAACTGCTATGAAGAGCAGGAGAAAAGCTTTAAACACAGTGTGCTGGTCGCAGCAGAGTAGGACAGAAAAGGTAAGAAAATTTTGTATTCCCTCCTTGTCTTGTCTGATGAAAATAATCAGAGTTAATCAGCTATGTGCCTTGTAATTAATTTGTACTTTCAACCCTCGCTTGATAACGCATTTGGGGGAATCTTGTCTGTTGTTCCATTCAATAATGTGAGATGACAAAATTTCATTAGGTAATAAAGGTGCGGACAGGAATAAGAAGTTATTGACACATATCTGCATCCCAGCTGGCACCGACTATATTCAGCTAAATTTTGTCAATCTGTGAGATTTTCTTTCACGTCTTCCTACATTAGGGCAGGATAAATTCATTAAAAAAGGCATTTTCTACAGAAAGTTTTAATCATAAAATCATAGAATAGTTAGCTTTGGAAAAGACTTTAAGATCACCCAGCTAAAACCCCTGCCATGGGCAGGGACACCTCTCTCTAGACTATGCTGCCCAAGACTCTGTCTAACCTGGCCTTGAACACTGGCAAGAACAGAGCATTCACCACTTCTCTGGGCACCCTGTGCCAGGGCCTCAGCACCCTCACAGGGAAGAACTTCAGCCTTTTATCTAACCTTATCTTCCCCTGTTCCAGTTTGAACGCATCACCCCTTGTCATACAGTCCCTAATGAAGAGTCCCTCTCCAGCATCCCTGTAGCCCCCTTCAGAGACTGGAAGCTGTTCTGAGGTCTCCGCACAGCCTTCTCTTCTCCAGGCTGAACAGCCCCAATTTTCTCCATCTGTCTCCATACAGGAGGTGCTCCAGCCCCTGAACATCCTTGTGGCCTCCTCTGGACTTGCTCCAATGTCTCCATGTCCTTCTTACGTTGAGAACACAAGAACTGCACCCAGTGCTGCAAGTGGGGTCTCATGAGACCAGAGATTGAAATATAATAATGTAAAATGCATTCTGCAATTCTTTCTGAGATATAATTTTTTAAAGGCGTTTCCGTGTCCTATGATGTATCTAAAACTTCTCTTTTGATGGGATTTTCATCCCCAGCAACATACTTTTTGGAGTTCTGCCTCAGCTGAAAATCTGATGGAAAGTTTGGGGACCAGCTTTAAGAAAACTAAAACAGAATACTTGGTGTTCTGACCCTATTTTTTGTTAAGATTTCTGGTTAAACCTGATGTCTGTTTTGCAACAGGTGTTTTGCACATGGGTGGAATTTTCAGCAGCTGAGATAACTCTCCCCTATAAAACAGTGAGTGTGCGACCTGTGGGCATGTTAGGTGGCTTCCAAGCCATAAGAGAGAGGACAAGAGAGCAATAAAGAGAAGAGAAGCAGAAGGTTATCACCAAAACAGCACTTAATTATTAATCATGGTTGGATGGAGCCTGTGTTTACCATTCAGACTGCTCCGATCAATCAGGTTGGTGTCCACTGGCCAATAGGAACCATCTCCATGACGACCTGTTGGCAGAAAAAATGCATCAGACATGGAGTAACAGGTGAATCAGCAAAGTCAAGAGTGCTGCTTGAGACAGTGCCTGTCTGACAGTGTTTAAACTATTAAACAGTGCAGGAAAAGTCATCCCATATGTGCTGGGGAAAATCTGTCACCAAAACAGGCTGAGAGAAGCATGTTGAATTCCAGCCCTTTGAGCAGCTGGTCTTGTTCTGTTGGTTTTTCCCCTCCTCCAGATGTTCTTGTTAACGTGACAAACAGAGGTGCGACGGCATCATCCATCTGAGCCCCCTCCATGGGTAAAAGGAATAACTCAGCTGCTTTTGAGGCTGTATCTGCAGCATAGGGACAGTGCTGAACAGGGGATCACAGGCACGCTCTCCACCTGCCAGGTGGCTTTCCACCACTATTAAGCAACCTTTCTTTAATATATTTTCCAGTGAAATGCACTTGGGGAGGTGGAGCTCCATGACTGCTTGAATTTTGCAAAAATGATTGCCTCTTTTCTAACCCCAACATAAAAAAATACCCCAAAAGGAAAGTAGAAAAGAAGGAATATGTTTATTACTCCAAAAATGCTTTGGCTGTTGAGGCAGTACTTGCACTCCAAATTAGCATAGTAAAATACTAGGTGTTCCTCTTTCTCCCTGCTTTGTTTTGTCTTATTTATGAACTTTGGGCTAAATAGCTGTGATAGTATACCCATGTTTCTGCCAAGACCAGACTCTCTACTTCCTCATGTCTGCTAGAAGGAGAAATGAGAAGGCTGGTACAGTCCTACCAAACTCCTCCTTGTCTCTGTTGCCATGGGAGAAAGTCCACAGCAGAAGTGGTTTGGGATTAAAGCTGCTCTTCTGGCAAAGACCAAGCTTACGCAACAGCGTGCTCTTGGTACAGGTATAGTGTGCTATAGCCAAGCACAGTATGCGGCCATCTCACTCTTCCAAAGCTAATTATTTTTCTGTTTAAGTCAAATGAGCCTTCCCAGGTGACACAGTCTCAGCTGATGCAGTTGTGCCCTGCTGGGACCATGCTTCAGACAGGACATCTTCCCTGAGACGGGCAGAGGCTGCTGGAGCAACACGTTGACAATAGCTCCGTAAGACCCCCATGCACTATCCGTTTTGGCTCTGTCATCCCTTAGATCAAATACTATAATTTCAGTAGGGTGGGGCTGGTTGGTGAAGGAATTAAGTAAAAACTATGAAATCTTAGTGCAGGGCAGGGAATTACCAGGGATCATTCCAAATAACCTTTGCATCAAACAGCCACCATCTACATCAGATATCTTGGCAGACTGAGCAAAACTCTCCAGTTTTCTCACTTTCTTTCAGTTGTTTGTTGATGCTGTGCACTGTTAAACAACTGCCATGCGCCTCTCCAGAGGTACTTGTATTTCTGTGGATTGTGAAGAAATTCACGTGCATAACTTTGTCTACCAATTTGAGAAGCATTTTGTGATGAATGGCCCTAAATAAATGAAAGATGATTATCATCAGAAAAGACTTCAACGTAATCATCTTCTCAATCAGCATAACTGCACAGCTACAACAACTTGATCCCAAGAAAACAAGGTTGCAAGATGTTTAGCTGTAAAAGCAGACGACATAGAGATAAATATAAGGTATGTAGTGAAGATGAGACTCTTAAAGCAGTCTTATTCATAGTACTACACTGCAGCATGCAAATATGTTGTGACCCCGGGGTTATATTGTACATGGGAAACTGGGTAGCTCCATGGGAGTTTGCTGAATGTTGCTTGTTTTCGCATTTAGTCCATCTTAGAGGGAGCTCATCATACTGGACAGCTCAGTCAGGATATCGGAGACTTAAAAAACCTAACCCTAAATACCCGACTCTGAAGTTTAATACTTTCTGAATTGACATGAAAGCACTTTTCAAGGCATTATACATGAGAGTTAAATTGTAAAAATATTTGTGTGAGCAACTGCTCATTTCATTCCTGGCTCTAATGCGGTGACTGGCACCCAAGGATGTCATTTATTTGGGATGGATGTAATGTAGAGGTAGCCAGGCAGCAATTAGGGAAAGGTTCAGATTTTTCCCTCCGCCTTGGGGACATCCTGGAGTAAAATGTTTCTGAAATGCATTATAGAACCAGCCCAAGGCAGCAGCATCTTCCAGTTTTATTCACTTAGGGTAACACTTTCAAAGGCTAAACTTCTAATGAGAGGCAATTTCCCTGATGAAAGACAGGAACACAAATAAATTCTGAACAAATAAAAGTATTTCAAAAATGCTTTGTCAAAGACAGCAAAGATTGAATTTGGCTCTGTTCTCCTCTTAAGACATATAAGCATTATTCAAAATCATATAAACAAGGAAATCCAAGCACTTGCAAAATATATCTCTGATCCATTGTAAGGTTTTGTATGTTAAAGAGTAGGTAGGGCTTAAACGCCTGAGGATTATCCATGCTTTGCTCCAACAGACCTCCACGATCATATCTATCTCTAGCTTTCACTCAGCAACAGTTCTATTTCCCTTTACAAATCAAATGATGTGCAAGAACATCACTACTTTGAGGCTATTGCTTCATTCAGTTCCAAGGCTTCAGGTTTCGACTACCTTTAAAATAACCTAATTGAAAAAAGGAAGCTACCCTGTGTGCTTCCACTTAAACTTCAACATTTTCATTGCATCTGTCTGTTAGCACTGCACTGGCCTGTTAGTACTGTGCTTACGATTGCTGTTGCTCTGCAATTCTGCAATTTCTTCCCAAATCCATCGGTGTGTTTTCTTACAGAAAACAAGTGCAAAACTCCCAACCCACTGAGTTTAGATGTAAATCCCGAGTGTCAGCGAGAAAGTCCATGAAAGTGGAGCCTAACTCAACAGACATCTAGAATTCATTTGTGTCTTTTTAAGGCAGACAATAGACTCCCACTGCAACTCCCAACAGTTTCCTGTGGAGTTTTCTTCCTCTGTATTATTCCATCTTTTGAAATAAACTGTTATAAAATTGTGACTACTCTTTGGCTGTTTCATTTAGAGCTGCCATTTCTCATAGAATTCCAGACTGGTCTGTGTTGGAAAGGACCTTAAAGCTCATCCAGCTCCAAACCCTGCTACAGGCAGAGACACCTTCCATAGAGCAGGTTGCTCCAAGCCCCTGTGTCCAACCTGGCCTTGAACACTGCATGGATGGGGCAGCCACAGCTTCTCTGGGCACCCTGTGCCAGCACCTCAGCACCCTCACAGGGAAGAGCTTCTGCCCAA
>JAOEHY010047757.1:0-31109 GCA_025447955.1 Psilopsiagon aurifrons
TTACTGTAAGGGTGGTGAGGCACTGGAATGGGTTGCCCAGGGAAGCTGTGAATGCTCCATTGCTGGCAGTGTTCAAGCCCAGGCTGGACATAGCCTTGGGTGATATGGTTTAGTGTGAGGTGTCCCTGCCCACGGCAGGGGGGGTTGGAACTGGATGATCTTAAGGTCCTTTCCCACCCTAACTATTGTATGATTCTGTAAATATCCAGCTTCTTAGGTAGGTGCAATAGCCTAACCAAGGGCAGTGGACAGCCATTCACATACAGGTGAACAGGTGAACCTGCTACTTTGGGCATTTTACTCAGAGGATATGCTCAAATTATTCTGAGTACAGGATAATACTGAACAGCAGTCTGACATCCCAAGTAAGTGTTCTGATGACTGAATAACAAGATCAAGAAATAAAGGTCTCAGGGATGTCAAGCCAAGTTCACTGCTGCTGGGGACACTATAGCATAACCTCTAACCTTCTCCTTCCATCAACTGCACAAGGTCTGAGAACAGGAGGCTTCATTCTTCAGAAAAGAATGCATCTTTATACATACTGACGTTTTTCTTATTATTTTTTAAAGAAAAGGCAGAAAAGTAAAGTTTGATTCAATCCAAACTGAGTTTTTGCCAAATATGAATAGTGTAGCAGTATCTCCATTCTTCCCAGGTTCTCACTATCACAGGATAGGCACGCAATTTAGTCCCTCTGAATCACAGCATCTCAGTATACAGAATGAACCCTTGCCAGTCCTTCAGGAAAAGAAGCTAATTTTCATGTTCAGGAGACATTGCAAACTCCTTAGAGGAAAGGTGGAAAGTATATTACACACAAATGAGGTCTGCTGAACAACCTAAATGTATCAGTCAGTTATCCTCTTGCAGCAACTCTTGTACTGGCCTACATTTGCTCCAGAGCCCTGGCCATTACTCATGAACTCTTTCAAGTGATGAGGACTGTTGCAGGAGTTGTATCCCTGTGAAACTTTAGCAGAGCTCCCACTACTAGCGGAGACAATTCCATTGTGATTTGCCAGTGTGCACCCACTGAAGTCAGCAATGCAAGAGAGCAAACTGGAGTAAGATGTATGAAAAATAGACTCCAGTACTGACAGGATTATTAGTACATAATTCAAAAGACCTTAAACCAGGGTCTTGGAGACTACAAAACTGTCATTACAGAGAACTAGACATATACAGACCTCATTACAGACTTCTGAAACAATCACCTTTTATATTGTATTCACATTTTCCATGGTTTTTAGTCTAGAGGATCAAACTCCATCTGCTGACGTTCACAAGTTCTCCTGGAGACACTGCATTTTTAAAATCTGGAGATCTTTCCAAAGGCAGGATTTTCATGAGCAGTGATAGGCAGTGTGTCACATAGGGCTCATTCACTTCTTTCATACAGGGGCCTTAGAGCCATGCTTTCTTGAAGCTTTGGGGACTTCTGGTCCACTTTTGGGAGGTTTTCCTCTTGTTTCCCTAGCTGCACAGAAGCAGCTCACATTTGCTTGCTCAGTGAGTACTCCCCGACAAATTTATGTTTCACTTCACTTGCACTTCACTTCTACTTTCGATTCACCAGCATAGTTTCTTGTGAAACTCATTGTGAGCCCTGAATTCCCACCCATCAGCTCATATGCTCATGTGCATAATTCAAGGCCCTTCCCCTCTCCCAAGAACATTCTTGCTGAAGGTCACAGAAAAGGAAATATTGGCTGAATTCCTATTCAGTCTCCCTTCTATATAATGCAACCCAGAACAGTGAAAACCAATGCAATCATCAGTACTATGCTATAATCTGCTCCAGAAACAGACCAGATTGCAGGTACTCGGTCTGGCTGAGTGCTCTTTCTCTTTGTCCCTTCTTGACTACTGAGACAACTCTCTCCAAGAGAGCCTTCAAACAAATTGGTTTTTTGTATTCAAAGAATTAGACACCTCTCTTCATCTCTTTCCAAGATGAAGGAAATTGTAAGCCTGTCACTTCATATTTATTTTGATTCTCACCCAAAACAGGCAAGACTTTTATTCAGGCCAACTTTCTGAAGAAGCTGATGATGCTACACACAAATTTCAGCTCTTCATCCTTAGGGCATTTAAAGAAGAAAAGCAGCACACACTGATAATGTTGGTGTTCAAAAAGCAATACCATCTTCAAAGTGCTGTGACTAATTCCAAGCAAACTTTGTTCTGAAAGGCACTGCAATACACTGCACCTCAGGATACAAGTGAAGGCACTAATCCATTGCTAAGACTATACTTGGATACACAAAGATTTGTGTATAAAAAACAGAGGACCTACATATAATGGAACATACATGTATTTTAAACCAGCCCAACTACTCCCAAGTTTAACACATGGAAGCAAAACCAGGACACAAGTGAGTCTACTGGAAAGGAAGGGATGTTATATTAATTTTTTCTAGCATTGGATAATGCATCCAGGCTTTTGAATGTCCCATCTCAAATCTTAGGATGTTTGAATGAAATCATTCTCATAGTTTTCTTTAAAAATAGACACTTTGAATCCTGCTAATTAAGAAATTCATCATGAGGACACTGCAATCCCATTTTCTTTTCCTGTATCATGGATTAAATATTACGTAGGGTGAACTTGGCAGCCACAAAGAGAATCTCATTTAGAGAGATTAACCTAGGAGCACAGAGAGATCTGGAGGGTCTCCATTAGTCCATCCTTTGCTGCACAGGATTTAAACAGGGATAATTATATTTAGCAAGCATACACATACTCAAAAAATAAAATATACATGCATTACATGAGGCAATGCCTTATTCACAACAGACGCTCCCTCAGCTGTTTGTTTTGCTTTTATTGTTGGCTTTACATTTTAATTGATATATAAAAAGTAGGAGAAACCACAGGTGGTAAGCAGATTTGAGCTGGAGAATTCATTTTAAGAGAAAACATTTTCAGCTCTTATACAAACAAATATAGTGATTAATGTTAATTTCTTGCACTCACCAAGCTGTCACTGGTGAGCAAAGGGTCAAGGCTTGTCATTTGTATTCAGATTACATATGAAAACATAAAGGACAGTCTCTGATCTACCAAATGTTTTCCAGATATTCCAATCTGCTCCACCCAAAATAGTAAAAAATAAAAGTCTAGATGCCACAAATTTAAAACCCCATGTTGTCACAGCTCCCACTTACAGCTATTCACAGAAAAAGCTATTCCCCATGGACATCCCAGTGCTTTGTTTGTCACACAAACAGCAGCCCTCTGCTCAGAAGGTCTGGCCCAGAGCTCAGACAAATTAATGGGAAGATTCAAATTTCCAAAGGGTACAAAACTGCAATTATTTTCACCAGTGCTGGACCGAGTCCTACGAGGTCTTGCTGAATTGTTCTGCCCTGCCCAAATCTCCATGGGGAAACCAAAGCAGCCAGGTTTCTCTTTGCCCCTGGGCTGAGTCCCTGCTCTCAGTGTGGCTAGTCCTCTCTGCACCCACACTGCACTCACTGTGGTTAGGCCCCTCTGCAGCCCGGTGTGCTTGGGCTCCTGATGCCACACAGAGCCTGAGCCCCCCCAGGAATGAAAACAGCTTCTCTGTTTGGAAGAAGTCCCGCATGTCAGCCCTCATGGGGAATGGGGAGCTTGCTCGACACAGATAACCATACAGCAAAGCTTTGGAGGGAAGAAGTAAGCTGGACACATCACAGTCAACATGAAGAAAGATCCTGCTGGAAATATTCCAGCTACTCTCCATTTAAACATTCAGGATTTTTCTGTCAGCACTCCCTCCACACTCTCCCCTGAGATCTCCTGCTATTGACCATGGAGTCAAGAGTCACCTGCTCTAAAGTGGACTTGGCACCGACTACCCCAAATGCTGATTAGGAGAGACGGGAGAAAAGCAATTCTCACCCCCATGCCCCACATGCATTTATCCCTTCTAATTCCTGGTCTAGTTATACACATCACTTCTGCTTCAAAAAAGTAAATCCAGTGCCAAAACACAGCTCTTTGGTTAAAAAAGTGTTATATTCAGCAGAGGTTTAACTCTAGCATACTAAACATGGAGTCACTCGGATTTAACACTATTGTAATGAAAATTGAGACTGAAACCTTTCCAGTTCTTATGCTTCACTTTTGAATTGGAAGAGAACAACACTGACTGTAATAGCATTAAAAGATCCTCTGGACCAACGTGCCCTTTATAGCAAGCACTTGGAAGCATGAGGCATATCATAAGCTCTTGCTGATGTCTTCCAGCGTCAGGCAGCTAAGAAGCTGACACCTTACTGGGGACAGCACCACAGCCTCACTGTGCAACAGAGAAAGTTAGCAACAAAACAGAGCAATAGGGGCTGTCAAGATGATGATCCTTCTCTTCATCTCAGCAGACTCTCACAGCACAGCTCTCTCACAGCTCAAGGCAGAGAGAGACAGTTCTTTTTCCAGGCTCTGTCCCTGTGCAACCCCCATGGGGCATGAGAAGGTGCCCAGATCCTGGCAGCCGCTGCTGTACGCCTGTGGCTCAGGTCTCTGACAAGGGATTGTGGAATGAGATTTCCCTCCCGCATAATGAGGTATTTAGTCATTAACAAAGGAGCCTTCTAGGGCAGAATTCCAGCTGCGACTGAGATCTTGCCTCCACAAAGAGATGGGTTTTTTTCCAGCACACAGGTTTAGTCCGAGGAGGAAGGGAAAGGACTGCTTTAAAATACCAATCCAGGGGTTTTCAGTTGCAGTGGTTGAAGGTTTCTCTTTATTCTTAGATCAGGTTAAGAAATCGCTTGGTTCTCTTTCTTGCTGCTTCACAGCTGCCGGTTGAGCTTCTGTGCTTGCCGCTCCTTTGCCTCAAAGGCAAACTTGGTGTCCTGCAGCTGGGCAATGGCTTCCTTGGCCTCCTTCAGGTCCTGACAGATGTGCTCATACTTCTCCGTCAGCTCCCTGTTCTCTCGGCGCAGTTCCTGCACCACGTGGTTTACCTCCTCCGTCTGCTTGGTGCAGTGGATCTTCAGCTGCTCTACCTCAGAAAGCATGATCTCCATGTTCTTGACCAGTGACTCCAGTTTCTCTTTGGACATGGTGTCAGGGTCGGTTCTGTTCAGCCTGCCCAACCCAAACCCGAAAGGGACAAAGAAAGCCACCCTGTGTAACATGCACCAGGAAGTCTGGCACTCACAGTCTTGTGTTCTCCTTTTATACTCCCTTCTGCTCATCCTCCTCCCTTCTCTTCCCTTCCTCAAAGTGTCTCTAATCTTCTTTGCTTGGTTAATCTACTTATTTTTATTGCACTGCAGAAATCCACTGAAGGGCTGACAACCTCACAGTAACATATGTGCTGTGCAGCAAAAGCCAGAGCAATAATGAGACTCTATGCAGCCTGCCCATAGAAAACCAGCTTTCTTCAGAACAATGCTCTTGGAAACCTCTTGCAGAGCCCATTAAAGAACAAAGAAACCTCTTCAAGCCAGACACCTACTCCAGTCTTGCACACCCAGTTCCAAGAGCACATCATGAGTTTCATCTTACATATACTGAGGTACATGGGCTTACAACAATGTAAGACAAATACAGGCAAAGAAAAAGAATGAGCCTCAGTTTCTTTTCCTCTCTTCTAATCTTGGGCAAGACGGAAGGAACAAGCTCTATCCAACTTACTCTACAATAGCCTGCGCCCCATCTGAGGGAGTTCATAATAGTTATCACAATCAGTGGCAATCACATTACTGGGCAATGTACCACATGAAGGTGGCTTGTGTTCTGCTAGGGACAAACAGGCTCAAGATTTTAGTCTGGTTCCCCTCCCCTCACTTCAGCTCTATCAGTAACATTGGCCCCAGAAGTAACCCAAAAACTTCTCCCTGGATGCGTGTGCTACCCACACCAGAGCCTGGAACTGCTGCTGAGCACTGCTGTGAACCTGAGGATCAGGGCTGAGACATGCCAGGCTGATCATACACTGACAACTCAGGTCACAGCAGGCAGCGGGGTGATCCCAGCAGCCACAAGGGATTGAGAGAGTCTGGCCGACTTTCTGAAGTTTGACCCAGACTTTCTTATGTATCCAGTTAATTAATGCACTTGTCCAGACAATAAGAATCATTAATTAGCCAGGGATCTGATGTAACAGTATCACCCCTGAGAAACTGGCTGAAAAGAAGGTGGTGTTGCATGTAGCACTCCAGGAAAAGAAACATGTAATTTGGCACTGCTTGTCAGAGGGCACGTACCACAGCAGAAGCAAGAATGCAGGCTTGCCCTTGGACAGCTTGCAAAGCCTGGTCAGAAAAGTATGTCTCTCTTCTTCCAACCCCACATTGAGAACATTTCCGCCAGGCTGAGGCTGCACCTTTTTAAAAGCCCTCAGCCTGTCGTACACACCCACAGAAATGCACAGTCTTATTTGCCATGTATCACAGACAGACATAGAAACACAGAATAGTTAGGGCTGGGAAGGACCGTAAGATCTTCAAGCTCCAACCCCCCTGCCATGGGCAGGGATGCCTCACACTAGACCTCACTGTATTCACCTCACAGAATTATGTTCCAGTGCACAGCACTGTAAAACGACCTGTACTCTTGCATGGTGTTTGCAATTCCTGTTCCCTTAAAAAAGACCCCTAAGTAAGACCCTGTAGTCCTGTAACACACATTCAATACCAGGTTGAGAGAAAATACACATGTTCACATGCATGGCTCCCACAAACACGTTTTCACCTTTTTCCTCTGCAAAACATTGCTTTCTCAGTTGCAGAGAGTTTCAGAAGCTTCATCCCACAACTCGTTCCCCCTTTTCTCCTGCTAGGCTCAGAAAAAATAAGCTTTTTCTTCCAGGGTATTTTATATCTCCTCCAGCAACGGATGAAAACACTGCTGGACACTGGCCAAGCTCAGACAGTGTTCAAAGGCCTGGGACTTCTCACAGCTGGAGGTTAAAGAGTCGCTCACAAAGCCAGCCATCCTGCTGCCTCACACACAAGTGCACCAGCAGAGCCCTCTCACGCTGGCAGATGGAGTGCTTTGCACCACACTTTGAAATGAGCAGAAAGAGTGACATCCTTCAGATGAAAAGGGAGTGGGAGAATCTAAACATAATTAGAATATGTCCTAAAGTCCTTGAAGAAACATTTGCACTGGCTGTCAGCCCAGATCCCATGTGATGCTCATGGCACTGGAATAGGCTGGAACACGCTGCAGCATTACAAAACAGCAGGTCTTCATTAGTGAGGAATCTTCCCTGTCTCTACAACTATACACACTGCACTCAAACATTTTAAATCAAGCAGAATTACAATGATGTGTAAAGGGAGTGCCACAGAGGTCCTCTACTTGGATATTAGTAATTGATACATCACGTCTCACTATCTTACTCTCAAAATTATTGAAGTTGCCTTGGATACAGACAGAATCTTGGCAACAGAAACTAGGTAAGAGACTACTGAAATAACAATGTAGAATGAAAACAAGGAGTAGCATGAGAGGAGTTTATCTCATAAAAGATGAGAAAGATGGAAATCATTACTAGGCTTGGTTTAATTCAAAATATTCTTTGATGAAGTAAGAATTAGGAATTAAAGACATACTCATGATAACTGCAGTGGGTAAATGATGCAAAAATCACTAGTGCTAGAGAAATACAGCAAGGAGCCTAGCATGAACTGTAGTTTCTTACCTTAAGTCAGTACTGGACTCTACTGTTGCAGAAGATCTGGAGGCAGAGGTAAACACTGACAAGAGTGAATTCACCTGCGAAAAAAGCAAAACAGCATACCTCAAGAAAAAACAATTCAAACCACAACAATTCAGTGCACAAGGACACAGGAAACAGCGGTGTTGGGGAAGTAGCATGTTAGATGGGCATCTGTGGCACAACATAGCAGGGGAAAATAATAAAGCACTGCTAGGCTTCATTACACCAAGGCATTGCACCATAGGGGGATGAAGTACCTTCAGCTTCTCCCTCCCTTCACCCCACTGGAGAAGAAATGTAATGTTTCATTCCAAACATCTTGTTATTAAATATTTGAAACTTAGACAAGCGTCCAGAGAAGATGCTGATTTCAAAACATGCAGACTCTAGGAACCAGGTTTAGGAAGAAGGATGGAACACTGCATGGCAAGGTATTTCTAGGGCTGTTCTGCAGTCATCCCCATCCCTCTGCACATTTCAGGGAAGACAGCTCAGCTATAAGAATGCTTCTACAATTACTAAGGGCCTGACTGTGCAATTGTCATTTTGAAAACACTGATGGGTTCAATGCACTCAGCCAAATTATGCCTGTCAGGTGAGCCACATCAAATCAGGAAAACCTGATGTTAAACTTCTCACTACAGTACATGCTACATTCATCGAGAGACATCATTGCTAAATCTATCAGTCTCCTCCCATGTGTTCTCCCTCTATTCTACCTTTCCCTCATGCTCATGGATCTGAGATGCATGAAAGCAGGCAAGGCAGAGTGAAATAAAAACAAAATGGGAGCAACCACTGGGAACATCCACTCCTGCTTTTGTGGGTGGCAGGAAAATTGTAGGAAGTGGCAGAGATGGAAGTGAAACTTTGCATAATGGCTGGAAGCTACCACACCTGACTGCAATACCATACAGCTACGCTAGTTTTAGCACTAGAAGCAAATGACAGGATGGGGCTGCCAAGCTGAGGATGGTTCATGTGAGACATACTTGTGTCTTCTTCACAGATCTCTGAGCCAAAGAGAATCAACCATTCTTCTTACCCACAGGCACACACAAGGCAGAAATGCAGGTTTCCTATTACGTGCATACCTCAGAGTCTGAGGAGGAGACACAAAAATCGTACTTTTAAAGTATGAATCTGAAAGCAGACCACAGGCATTCCAGTTTCTAGGTTATTTCAAAGGGTCCTAGGAACATTTGTGGAATGCATCAGTAAGGTACGTCACTTTCCTTCTGGGGTTTTCTCAGCAACACAAGGGGGAAAATTCACTAGACTAGACTTTTAAATGGGAAGTAAAAAACTGCAAACCTCAACAAGAATGGCTTTAAATAACTGCTCAGGCTGACAAAGCAAACCACTTGGTATAAACCCTGCGGAATAGAAAGTAAAGCTACAAACCACATACCTCATCTTCTCAGGTGCATACTTATATCGATTTCTAGTTTTACCAGCCACAGATAAGAATGTCCAACACAATGTTCACAGAACTGTAGTAAGAGACAGCACTTGACAGTCTCATAGTAGCTAGTTTAAGGTTATCATTCCCAGCTAGCAATGGTCACTCTTTTAACAATTGAGATATATAGTGTGCCACTAACTCTAGTGATAGTGTTGGAGGTCTCCACACTGTTTCCTCATGCAGCGTTTTCACAGATACCTGGCTTATCCTCAGTGGCATGTCCAGCAGCCATTGCAGCATGCACAAGCTCTGTGCTTCACCATCTAGGAAGTCCATCTGGGTAAATCATTATGCAAACAAAGTCATTACAAGCTTAAGCATAAAGACCACTCATCTTTATAATTATAGCAAAACCACTTGGAAAAAAACTCAAACTACTAAAGAGCAAGCAGCAGCAGAGACACTGAACATTCCTGTAACAAAGAGTGGGAGACATTTGTACCCAGCTGTTCAATTTGCTTCCAATAAAAGACAAACACCATTGCTACATGTGTCAAAATACTCAGCACTAAGACACTGATATAATGATGATCTCATCCTGCAGAGCTTAGAGACTATTGATAAATTCTGCTTTCTTACTAAAACATGAGACTTAATTTTAGCTACTATTGTAAGTATTAATCATATCTCATGCAATTTGGCACAACTTGAGTTGAGCTGGGCATAAAGCTACATGATTTACAGGTTCTGATGTAAAATACTGCACCAAAAGATACCCACCTAAAATTATGATCCTTGCACGAAATAGAACAATATGCTTCAATATTCTAAGTGTCCAGAGACGTATTAAGGAATCGAGCGAGGTGCCTTTTCCCATTCTGCTTCCATATACTCACCTGCCAGATCAAAATACTTCAGAATTAATTTAGTATAATACAGCTCAGTAAAGAAAACATGGCAACTTTAACAGAGTTATCCCCAAACCAGACTGATTTCTACTTAAGAAATTATCTGGGTAGTATAAATGCCATACCAGGATCCTTAGACTTTGCCTTATCTGGAGGGTATCCACTGCCTTTCCTCCCCCCTCTCCCTCCAGCACCTGAAGCCAACACTGAAAAGGAAGGGGAAAGAGGAAGGAAACACCTTCCCCACCTCCCAGTGCATACGCAGGCCAGCCAGCATCTCCAAAGCCTGCAAGGGCAGATGAAATGCGCAGGACTCAGAGGATGGTCCAGATAACCCAGTGAGCAAGGCACCCTGAGGAGTAATCAGATCTGATTAAAAGGTATAGTGGTCGCACCAGGCATCAAACAAAAGTCACCAAAGGGGTGGTTAGTTACTCAGAACTGCTAAAACTGCTAAGGCATTTCAGTCAAGAGTGTTGCAGAAGTTTTGCAGTAATTGGCTTGCTTCCCTCTAAGACCAGGAACTTCTCCACAGACAGAGGGACAGGAATAATAGTCAGTGGTTTATCTAACACGTCTTTGCACATCATGTTGAACTTAGGGCTGCTGGAAAGGACAAGAAGAAGCAAAAATCAGTTACCTCTGATGAAAACTTTCAATAGAGGGGTTTTTGGTACATTAAAAAAAAAAAAAAGGCAAATAAACAACCAACCTTGGAAGCATTCATAGAACCATAGAGTGGTTTGAGTTAGAAGAAACCTTAAAGATCATTCAGCTCCAACCCCCCTGCCACAGGCAGGGGCACCTTCCACTAGACCAGATTGCTCCAAGCCCCATCCAACCTGGCCTTGAACACTGCCAGAGATGGGGCAGCCACAGCTTCTCTGGGCAGCCTGTGCCAGGGCCTCACCACCCCCACAGTGAAGAATTTCTTTTTAATCTCTAATCTAAATCTCCCCTCTGTCACTTTAAACTCATTCCCCTTTGTCCTATCACTACATGCCCTTGTGAAAAGCCCCTCTCTCCAGATCTCCTGTAGACCTCTCTTAGGTACTTGAGGACCGTTTTAACACCTGCCCTGAACCTTCTCCACACTGCAAAACTCCAACCCTCTCAGCCTGCCTGCATAGGAGAGGTGCTTCAGCCCCCATTTACTCTGTTGCGTGATTCGTCCTACAGACTGAGCACCCATCTAGTCAGAGCATGCAGACTTCAGGAAAACAAACAAATGAAAACCCCCAAACTGTTGCTGTTATTCAGTACCTATGAACTGAAATACAGGTTCAAAGAAAAGTTTTGTATTGCTTATACTCAGGATGTGAGCTTACGTGATCCAGTCCTGTAATCAGACTACACCAAATAAACTGACAATGGCACAGATGTCAGTAATTACTGAGAAATTTCATCTGGTGAGAAAGGTCTCTTTTAGTCCTAGATAAACATGAACAAATGTTTGCATCATTTTTGGTTCGGGATGCCAAATTCTATTGTAAGGATTATTTTGACATGGCATTTAAAATTCTCACTGTCTAGCTAAACTGATCTCCAAAAGCCAGATGAAGAAGCTGTCAGTTTTCTGAGGATTTTTCTTGACTATCTATTGTACATTTAAGAGTAAGTCATCCCTGCATTATCCAAATACTCCAAGGAATTTTCAAGTGCATTAACTTTCCCAGGACTACAGACTTCACAGCAATATTTAAATATGACCCAATAATGTTTGGTAAGCCTCAAGACTCTAATAAATGGAAGCACTGAAGATGAAAAGACGTCATCAAAAAGATTATTTTAAACTATGGGATACCCGTGATAGTGGCAAGCTTTTACCCAGAACTACCTACAGTTTCATTTAACCATGAGAAGACGTTGTCAATGCCAAAACACTGGTATAAATGAAGGATAGCTTCCTAGGTGACTGCCCTCCTATTAGCTGGTCAGAAGATCAGTCTCTTAGCAAATCCCAGTCCAACACAATCAAAATAAAGTGCTAAACTTTCTAGGGGTAACAAGTAGCATTTTCTCTGTGCTGTATACCTAGTTCCCTGTCCCATAAACAGCCCTGATGATCTTTAAGCGGATTAGGAACAGAACAGCTTCATCTCCAGAGGAAGTGGGATTAAAAGGTTTATTGCTACTATGACAACAGCTAGATTCTGCTGTTCTTAAAATAGTTTTGAAACCTTGGCAGTGACTGGAAAGGCATACATGCCTCCCCTACAGGATTCATTATGTACTAAATACAGTCCTTCAAAAGGAAATCATATTTTATAACAGTCTCTTTTTTCAAGTGTATATTTTTATCATGCTTTTTAATCCCTTGTTACGAGCACTAAGAATAGAAAGCAGTAAAAAGGCACAGTGCTGCCATGTGGCTGTGATTACAGCTTTAGAAGTGATTACTGCTGGGAGCTGACTGCAGACACCAGGAAAGGCACTGTTCTCACTCCTGCTCCAAGGCAGGGCTTGCTCCTTGCCCCTGGAGAGTACTCAACCCTCTTACTGAAATGGAGTTCTCTGGGGACTAAATCCAGTCCTCTAGCTGTTCCGTAATGCCAAACACCAGACGGTTTTGGTCTTAGGAATCTTCCCCTTGACACCTGCAGGCATTCTGTTGCATCTACATCTGAATTAATTCCTTCCTCATAGGTAAAAACTGGAGAATTTGTCACACAGCTCATTACCAAACAGTATCAGGTAAGCTTGTGCCCAGGGCATTAGTCTGTCAATAACTAGATGGTAGCAGGGCATCCTTCATTTGAGTATGCTACTGTTATCAGCGATTAATATTTTATTGCTGAGCACGGCTAAACAAGCCACTGATTGAATCAAATATGCAGATATGACATTCAATGAACATCCAGATGTGCTCTAAGGCATTTCTCAAGTATGTTCATGCTGACTTGTAAAACAAAACCAGTAAGAAGGACAATGCTTAATTCTGATAACAGAACAACCCAGATCAAAGCGGGTAACCCTTATCTAACACGACTGAACTCAGAAAATTAATATAAACACAGAAGTCTATTCATTACTCCAGTTAAGTTTAGATTAAAAGCATATTTCAAAACAAAGAAAAAGCAAACCTAATCCAATTACATTAGTATTATCCATATGTATCTCTTGATGCCAAGTTGAAATCACCTTCCTGCAGCAAATCGTTATTTAAAGAGAAGAAAACCAAATTCAAGTTGCAAACCTCAGGACATGGTTGATTGTTTCCTCATCCAAACCCCAGTTCTGTAAGCTCCTGTCATTGAAGCTCCTTTCTCTACGGAGTTCACAAATTTGACATTCACAGAGCAAAATCTGGCTTAAACATACCTTTAATTGTAATTTCTTGGTAATTTAGAAATACCCAGCAGTGACTGCCACAAACCAAGCAGAATTCTCCAAAACAGCTGACGCTGTCAATAAAAGACACTTAATTTACATATCTCCAAAAGGTTACTTTAAAAATGGAACGAAGTAAGAAAACAAAGGGGTAAACTAGCATATTAGAATCATGTCTCCAACCAACCTTAGTAAAACAAAACACTACTAAGAAGGCAAATTAGATCTCTACAAGATTACTTTTAGAGGAGAGTTTAGCTCCCAATTACAAATACTACTTCTATTCCTAAAACATTCCATCATATCATAACTCACAACTAGATCAGAACTGAGAAACCCTCATGTTTTGTGCTCCTGCCCTGGACACACTAAAGTAAATCCCACCTTCCTTATAACACATCAGATGTGGCCTAACCAGTGCTGAGCAAAGAGGGCAACACTCCTGATCCAGCCCAGGATGCTGCTGACCAATTTTGCTGTGAGGGTAGACAGCCATCTCACAGTCAGCTAGCTGTCCACCAGGACCCTAAGGTGGTTCTCTGTAGAACTGCTTTCCAGCTTGTCAGACCCCAGCATGTACTAGTGGCTGGGGTTACTCCTCTACAGACACAAGGATTTCTGTTTTCCATTGTTAAACTTCATGATACTCCTTTCTGCCCAATTCTCCAGCTTGCTGAAGTTCCTCTAAATGGCTGCATAGGCATCTGGTCTGGTAGTCACTTCTTCCATTTTGGTATACTCTGCAAACTTGTTGAGGGTGCACTTCATTCTGTCATACAGATCACGGATGATGAAGCTGCTCATGAATGCTCAACACCCAGTATTGAGCCCTGTTGTATACTACTAGTATTTGCCTACAATTGGACTTCATGTAGCTACTCACAACCCTCTGGGTATCTAACCCATACTTTGCTTGTCTATGATGACATGGGAGATGGTGTGAAAAGCTTTACAGAAGTCAAAGGAAACAGCCTTAACTACTCTTCCCTCATCTAGCAACCCAGTCATATCAGTAACAATGTAGATAGCAATGAGGTTGGTCAAGAGCAATTTCCTCTTTGCAAATCCATGCTAATTACTCCAAATCACCTTGTCCTTCATGTATTTGGAAGCACTTTCTGTGTCTGCTTCCCAGAGACTAAGGTGATGCTGACTGACCTGGAGCGCCCCAGTTCTTTCCTTCTCGAGTACAGGAGTGAAATTTTCTCTTTTCCAGCCTCCAGATATTGAGGCCTCACAATGACATCAGTTGGCTCACACAGCACCCATGGGTACAACCCGTCAGGCCGCACAGACTTAAGTGCATTGTTTGTTTTCATGCTTCCTAACCTGCCCTCTTCCAAGGTCTTGCTCCAGACCTTCCCTCTGATCTTAGGGGTATGAGATTCCTTGAAGGCCAGCCCCAACAGCAAGTACCTCAGCCTTCTCCTTGCTGTTTGACACAAGCTCCCCTGCCTCATTCAGCAGGGGGGGCACCTAGTCTTACTTTTGCTGTTATAAAGCTGTAGAATTCTTTTTTCTTGCCCATAATACCCCTTGCAAGATCCAACTCCAGAGGGGCCCTGGGTTTCCTACCCCTGCAAGACTGCAAAGGAACTCCATGCTCCTTTTGGGTCATCCATCCCTGCTTCCACTGCTTCTACACTTCCTGTTTGGGTTCAGTAAGGAGCAGGTTGTTCATCCATGGAAGCCTGCCACCACCTCTGCTTGACTTTCTACTTGTCAATATGAACCTTTCTTTGGGTCTTTCCTGCAGGCCTTCCATCCAGAGACAAGACAGTCCCCAAGAAACAGCTTCAACAGCAGTCAGTTAACTCAGACAAATCTGAATTTTCAGTGAATATTTCCCCAAAATAATGACAAAAGGTGTTTCTAGGGAAAAGCGCTTTTCTAATTGTATTGATTCTAAATCAGCACCAAAGTAACACTACATACTGCTGTTAGTGAAATGTTTTCTTTCTGAGCATCCTATGTACTTTTCCTCTGTAACACCGATCTTTGTCCGACCTGGTGTTTCAGTATAATCTCATATTGTTTTCTCATGCTTTAATTATACCTTATGGGTGCCTCTGCAACAGGTCTGGACTCACTCTTTACATGAACACAAAAAATAGCTTTCAGAAGAAAGTACTTCTACAGAAATCAGCCTGAAGCTCTTCCACTGGGAAATAACGCAGGTACCTACGTGCCTTAAGTCAAGAATCTTACTCATTAAATGCTGAATCAAAACAGCTACAGTGTTTAGGCCTCCAAAAGCTTTTAAGTGGTGACTTTAAAATAATACAGCAAAGGCAATATAGAGTCAGGATCCATGCAGGTTTATTTTAATAATTACAACAAATACAGGAAAATTTGCAATAATCTATCAAAAACTTATCAAGAACAGGAAAGGTGTTTAAAAAACATTCACATTCAATTCAGGTTATGTACAAACCAGTGTTTGTAAAAAAGAAAACAGCAAATGCTTTGAGTGTAGAATTCCATTCTAGTTCATGTTTCAGCGTTCCCAATGACCAAGTTACCGCTGAGATGCAATCACAGTGCAGACATGCTCCACAGTCTATTAAGCTCGTTTCAACAGCATCATTGCCAAAAATAGTTTCTTTTTAAATAAAGCATTTTGAGAAGTTTTGTCATATAGTACCGTCCACCTAAAATGTACTTCTGCATACTTAACTCGACTGCACTAATGGCAGAACATTTCTCATCTACAAGCCCAGAGTACATATATATCTACATGTCTACAGGTAGAGATACATATCTGTATACCCAAGAAGCACCAGTCTCCTATGCCTGAAATAGTCAGGGTCTGCTTTGTACATTTTTAGCGGAGCACAGCCCTTGGTTATTTGGCTCAAAGAAGTCATCATCTGCCCAATCAGAACTGTTCTGTAGGTGCTGCAATATCACATGCATACCTGCAAATCTCACCTCACATAGATGACATTTGAATTTGAGTACCACCACAGACAGCAATATACCATATCTATATGCCATACATAGATATGACAGCATCATACACATTTCTATTCAGACCAGCTTCCAGGAATCTCTCTTTTTTTTTTGCTCTGGATTAAATCCCCCAACAGGAAAAAACCAGGAGAAAGTGGTCAGGTTTTAGGCCAGTATGTAACTCAGTATTATTTTTTCCTCATTTATTTATCTGAATAATCACTGATGTAAGCTGAAAGGCAAGAGAAAGCTATCATGATACCCAGTTTCAAAGTATGGACACTGGAAAAGTCACACACCAGCTACCAGTCAGTCTGCTTGGGCACAAAAGAGATTAATCTAGCTACTAGGGTTACACAACAGTTATTTCAGAGCTACAGTCTAACATGCTGTCATTAACATACTAATCTAATAATAACAAAAACTCTCAAAAACGCAGACTATGTACTGAAGTCCTTCAGTTGTACCAAGCTAGTCAAGCTGAAATGGTTCACAATCTCAGACTGGTGTTTTAAGACAAAGGAGAGGAAAGTGACACAACCTTCATGCTTATGTAGTAACAACCCACAAGCAAAGACTATTCTCAACTGAACATCATGGACCCAAGTACTGAGATGATCTTTGGTTGCAAGATCACATTTGGAACATAAGCTACCATGACTTGGTATAAGAGGGCAAATCTAGAAAATTTCATCTTTTTTTGAAAGTGTATGTAAGACTTGGTAATAAGCAGTTTATTTTAACATATATTGGTTTGTGCTTGAAAAGCAGTTTCCCTTCTGAACTTGACATTCAAATACATAAACTTGAACAGTTTCTGTGAATATAAATTTTACAGCCTCCACCACTGTAACTCCACACTAGCTCAGAAATTAAAACTTCAGGATAGCAGACACAGCTCTGGGTGGGGGGAAGACAGGCAATTTAGTGTTTGAAGATTCTGAGCTCTTCCTTGGGGTGTACATCTAACACCCATTCAAGTATACGGAAAGGCTTTTGTGCATTTCTACAGATTCTAAAGCAACTCTTCATAGAGCTAGTGCTCCCATGGTGCATATTGAAGCCCAAACCCCAAATAATAAAGATAACTGCTGCATTTAAGTAACAACTCTTCACTGAGAGTCAGCTCAGATATGCAAACTGATGCTAGTGATGCCAACTCTTAGCAAACCTGTTCTACACAACAAAACAATGGTTAGGATGCCCAATAAAACACACAGAGAATTTTCTTAGAAATAACGCTCAGCAAAGGGACAGTTACAACAATATAAACCCATGTAAAAGTCTTGTAAAAAAAAAAACAAAAACCAAAGCAACTTGTTTTAGGTCAGGCTTAAAAAATGGAACAGTGATTTAAGCTAGAAAACATAAGCAAGTTTGACTTGAAAAGTCAGTGTAAGCAATTTTGATATGGTTGGTTTAATAATACTATCTATAACGAATCAGCACACAAATGGGATCACAGAATAATAGAATAGTTTGTGTTGGAATAAACCTTAAAGATCATTTATTTCCAACCCCAGGGCCCCAATGCCAACCGCTGAGACACACCACTCATCAACTGACCTCCACTTCGACACCAAGCCATTGACCACACCTCTTTGAGTGCAACCATCAAGCCTTATCCGCCAGGTCAAACCCATGCCTCCCTAATTTACCCAAGGATGCCGTGTGGGACAGTGTCAAATACCTTGTAAAAGTCAAGGTAGATGATATCAATTGCTCTCCCCTTATCAACCAGTGCTGGAGGCCCATCAGAGAAGGCCACCAAATTTGTCAGGCATGACTTGCCCTTACTAAAGCCATGATGGCTGAAATAAAATTAATTTCATGAGTGAAATAATTTATGACATTTTATTTATGAAATATTTATTTCATGGGCGAAATAAATAAATAGATAATGAATGAAAGTACTTTAGAGGAGACAAGGCAATATATTTTAAGAGAACATAAATGCTAGCACTGCAGTTAGCAAATCATACTAGAAGGGATATTTCCAAAGACAACCAAAGTAAACCTTTCCTGGTTTTAAAGCAGATTATTACATCATAGCTTTTCTTCCTTGCTGAGCATCTGTGAAGTCTCAGTCCTTTGAATCTATAGGCACTGAAACAAAGCCCTAAAAAAAGGTAAAAGGAACTTGTCAGGATTTTGACAGTTTTTCTCCTTGGCAGGGACTCCAGTATCAAGATGCAAGTAAAATGGAATGCCCGTCAACAGTACCCACTCCCTATACTTCCCTCAGAAAATAAATGACTTGTACAGAGTAAGAGCCTATGGCAAAATCAACTTCATCTTGCACAAGACTCATTTCCAAGCAATTATTTAGAATTATTTTCTTTTCAAAGGAAGGAGAAAACAGAGCTCAGCAGTTTTACGGTTTGAATCCTTTTCTTGTAAGAAGTTCAAAATCTTCTATCTTCTTTTCAGTGACTGAGTTGTCTCTCATTTCTCCAGGTTCCTCACAGGAGAGGTAAGTAAAGTGAAAGTGGTCAGAAATTTTGCTTATCAGTAACACTAAGTAATGTCTCAACTTACTATCCTCACCAATAAAGATACTGCATGAAAACAAGAAAACAACCAGAAAACCAACCCTGCCCAGCCTGAGGTGTTAGATGGTTGAGTGACCAATACTTCAGGTCAGCTGAACTGCAAACCACGTTTTTGGAGAGGAAAAATTTAAATGAAGCATTAGAAGTGCTCCTAATAGCACTTTGGCCTCTGGATCTAGTGAGCTAAACTCTATCTGGGATTGCTGCAGATGTCTACTTATTTTATAAGAATTTCAATGGAAGGAACATACACCAACAATGCAGTCTGTGCCGTGACTATCCTCAAACACAGGGTTTGAAATGGTGTTCTAGTAAAATGATTTGCAAGAGCACAGAGAGTAGGTCCTGAAATTGCTTTTTAATGTAGTTTATTGACCTTCTAGAACCTAAGATCCAAAAATTAGGACCTTATGATCTAATGCCAAATAATTCAGTCCAAGTCTAAGTAGCTACATAAACTGGAGCAGGTGTACAGAAAGTGCACTCCACGCTTGAGGATTCAAAGCATAAAACTGAGTCGAGGGCCTTGTTCCAGTGTGGGGTAAAAAAAACCCAAAGCTTTTAATTATAATAAACAAAGCATGCTCAGGCACAGAGGCTATGAAGTGGTGGAACACTCTTAGAATGACAGTCCTTCCTCCCTTTGCCAAATTGCTATGAAGTACTTTCTCATTACACAAAGACTCCACTGTCAAAAAATCTCTGCTGAAGAAGTCTGAATTGGGTTTTTCATCTCTTCAAGCAGTTACAGGGACAAGTTCCTTGTGATTTGTCAGCTTCCTCTGTTAACATCAAGGAAGTCCTGAGCACCCTTAATGCTGTGAAAATAATCAACCTGTGGTAAGAGATCACATTGCTGGTGGAAGCATTAGCAATTCTCACAGCGGTAGTCCTCACCAGAGATATATACACGTATCAGATTACTTCTGATATAATAGCACCCGGTTTAGACCGGCCATCAGGAAGAAGTCATTCTCACACAGAAAAAGCTCTTATGGTGCCCAGTGCAGCAGTCGTCTCAGGAAAAAAACCAACCAAACCAACAAAACCCCACGCCACTGGAGGAAGTTGTAATGATTCAGGCTTGGAATCTTAAGTATTAAACTTCAGTCTCACTTGAGAACTGAAGGAAAAACATTTTTCTTCCTGCAGATTTGCTACAAATATCCATACCAGCATCAAATGTGCTAGATATAAAACTGATGGAATGCTAGCTGGTCCATAAAGGGCTGCACCAAGTTATCTGTAGCAAAGTAAAAAACTAGCCCAAAGGTTATGGAGATTGGAAGAGCTGGTAAGGCCTTCTTAAAGATGGCAAGAAGCAGAAGTGTAAGGCACAGACCCTGAGGGGAAAAAAAGAAACAACAAAAAACACAGGGAGAAATTAGGGAACTCTGACAATCAAAAGATTATATAAACACAAACATTATTCTCACAGAAATACAAGACACAGCTCATGCCTTCTTAAACTAACAGCTTAAGTGACAGATGTACAGCCAGCAAAGATGACAGCTAAAGCCCTCATCAGTTTTCCTCATTCATTTATCTGGTCACCAGATAAATGAATTCCAAATTAAAAATACCACCAGTCATGACTTTGTCTCTGATCAACAATAGAAACTATGCCTATTATAATATTACACCATACTCACAATTAATATGGCTACAAAACATGCTAAAGTTGTATTCCAGTCCCCACTTGCTGTTGCAGAGGCTTTTCCAACAAGAACACTGTAGAAAATGAAGTCTCCTAAACCTAGCTTTACTCCTCCTGCAAAAGTAAATATATAGCAGCATTAAGTACCAGACAATCTACTAATATTAGACATCAGTAACTGTCAGAGAATACAGATTTACAGTATGTTTTAACAAGACTTGTTAGGAAGAACATTTTCTTTTCAAAACTAGCATTACTCCTGAAATGAAGTGACAAAAACTCTTGTGAAACAAGACGTCTTAGGAACATTCTAGCACTCAAACCTATAATAAGAATTTTTCTACATTCCCAGTCCCCTGCACATACAGATGCAATATATACAAACACGTATGCTTGTAATAATATTTCTTGGGGGGATGTCCACTTTTGGTTGTCATATACTCAACAGAATACTGACGTACAATTTCTTTAAGATGGCTGAGGGAGAATACAAATAAGCCCTTTGCAGAGGATGTTTTATTTGCCAGTCAGAAACCCATATCCAGCAAAATATTCCACTGCCCTCCCAGTTTTCCTACAGTATTCCTTCTAAGGTAGCTCTAAAAAAGCACTTTTGTGTGATAACAGAGCGTATCACCAAGGCAAAACCCAACATATTTAGTCTAAGATGTGAGGACTAGGAAAACTTGTGAGTTAATGTCTTAGTCTTTTAAACAGTAATCACCAACCTTAGCAACAACTCTGGGAACACAACACTCAATTATTTCTGCAGTCAAAATAAAAAAGATTTCCTGAACACCAGTACATTTGGGCTTTTAATCCAAGATACTAAGTCAGAGAGGCCAACATTGGGTCACCAGCTGTTTTCACTTGGCCTATTGTTTACTTTGTTACCCAATTACTGTCCAGCTCAAAACTCATTTTAGTTCTAAGAAGAACTTAGATTATCAAAAGAGGTGTATGCCTGGTTATCACTGGGGAAAAAAAACAATGGAAAAAAGAAGGGGGCTGGAGAGGAAGACAGAGGAAAAGCAAGGCAATCTCAGAACTGCTGACACAAAACTTTGACACTTGCTTTCAGCGTGACAGAACAAACAGCAAAGGCAACTCCTTCCGCACACGTGAACTCTCCAAATTTCTAATAAGCTGCTCCAAACTTCTAGTAAGCTAATGCTGACTAACAAGTCTGGATCACAGCACATCTGTCATTACTATTTGCTGTAGGAATGCAGGAGGGAGAAAATTATTAGTCTGACCAGAAGAGGGTTTTAGTTAACCACCTAACTAACTAAAACAGCCCAAATCTTAACATTTTTGCACCTTAATGTTATTTTTCTAAGCTCTATAAATTAAAATGGATTTGTAACGCTCTGAATTTGAAAATTTTCGGACAAAATAAATTAAAAATAGACTTCAACTTTAGGAACAATTTTAGAAACAAAGGAGCACCTGAGAATCAGAGGAAGTAGCTGCACCTGCATGATACAGAGCATCACATGGGCAGAGCAGTTGATCAGACAGATAGACCCTGATTTATTTAGAGCTTTGCAAATCTAATAGCAGTTAAACTGCAACTCGAAATCACAGGTCTGTTAAAACAGATCTCTGAGTATCAGTCATACGCTCTCCAAAGATGGTGCACCTCAGGAAGAGGCTGGAGAAAAACAAGCAAACTCCTGGTATTTCAGTCTCCAATTAGGTTTTAAACATTGCTTTCTACAGAGTGGATTACAGTAGTTTAATCTTGAGGCAAAAAACATTTAATAACTGCTTTTACAGGGCCTAAAATCCAAAAGAGATGATATACAGCAGAACACTATGTGGAAAAGAAGCTAATGCAACTGATTGCATAATGGTCTGAAAGCAGCTTGTGCTTTTCAAGCTTTATGTCTGTGTATCAAACTGAAGAGCAATTTGGCCAATACCAAAAAGCAACTCCATCTATTTCTATGAGGCATGTCTGCACTGACCATGAGCAAGAGCAGCTCTTTGTTGACGCTATTAGCTCACAGCATACTCTCTGTGCAGCCAGAATACCCAGGACTAACTAGCTTCAGATTTACTGTCTTTTGGGCACATTACTTCATACTCACGTTCTTCGGGGTCTTCGCTTGTTTGAGAGTTACTGGGTAGCGCCTGAACAGCAGCACGAGATTCAGGTGTTGATTCAATGGGTCCTATTCTATTGTCCCTTTGTTGCTGCCATTCCTGACTAAATCCACCATCATCTGCTTCAGCATCTTCATTCCGAGTCTGGTTTGCAGGAGCTCAAAGGAAGAAGAGCATTTAAGATCGCTTTCAAAAAAGTGCCTTCTAAAACATGACAATTTCTCCACATATAAGAACATGACTGAATGAGGAAAAAAAGAGGTATTTCATACTATGTAGCAACATTTAACGTTGCCACACACCATTACAACACATTCTCACTTATTTAAACAAACAGGAGCCAAAGTGCACTCTGCAGTTGCAGTAGCTACATGCCACACTCAGGTCCTACTATTCAGGAGTACTTCCACATAACAGAGTAGAAGCTCTGTGGTGACCTAATTTAAAGATCACAGTTTAAGGAATAAACTCTCAGCTTTTATTAACTTCTTTAATCAACACTGACTGCGTCATTTTCCAGTGAAGTAGAAAATGTTACTGAAAGTTACAGGTACATAACAACCCTTCAAGCATGTTAAATTCAGAAACTCTACTCTCCTTTACTAATACATGTAAACAAGTAAACCACATGTTTTTAAACACTAGCTGCATAGCCAGGAGGCCTAGACACATTTCTGCTTAATACAAATGAGTTAGCATTATGCCATCTCATCCCAATTTGACAAGCAATTTTGCTCAGTCAATAGCTGCCTACTGACAGTCATTTCAACATCACCATCCTGGATCCCAGAAAAATGAACACAAGAACATTACCACACAATAAGCAAGCCATTTTCGAGGTCTTGACAAATTCATCATTCCCAATAAGGCCTCCATGCTTTCAGCCTTCCATAGCAATCAGAACACTTAAAAACCTAACCTTCAAATATCCATAAATAAGTATTTCAATGAAATTATAACAATGAAGGTCTGTCAAAGTAAAACTCACCTTGTTTATCGTAAGTAGCATTTTTGGAAGCTTTCTGTTGGGCTTCTGGATCTTCCTCAGCCATGTTCACCAGCCATATCATTGTTGCTATTAAACAACAAAAAATACCCCCCCCCCCAAGCACAGCTAATCAGATAATGGCATCAATCCATTCATCTTCTTTTTTTTTTTTTTTGACATATCTATCTTCTGCAACAGGCAATTTTGCTCTCATTAAAGCACAGTAATACCTGGAACACAGCCAGTACCAGCTACAACATGCATTTAGAGAATTTGGCAAATAAAAGTCTTATTCCTACTAGATGTTGAAAAAATGGCAGCAGTTGCTGACGGAGAAAATACTTCTACATATGAGGAAGCTCACTCTGAAAATCTGAATCAACAACTTCATTACTTTTTTCCACTAATCAGTTATTTTCTCCGCAAATAAAAAGGTCTATTAAGACTGGTACTGAGGTACCTCAATTCAGAGGCAGTATCTGCATCAAATATAATAGTTCTCTGCCCCCACCATCACAAAGGACTTTCCAATCTGGAGGCAATGAAATGCTGTCACAGTTAAATGGCATATTTTAATTCAGGTTTGGGTTTCTTAGCATTAACCTCTCCTCCCACAAAACAGAACAGGCAGCCATGAGCAGTTAGTAAAACACAGAAGAGTGACTGATGAAGAAAACCCTCCCCATTCTCTGTAACCTTGCCCCTGAAGTAGCCTCTCTACAGCACAATTCCTGCTTCCAAACACAGGCCTTTCTGGTGCACCAGTAGCATATTGACTGCCCTTTAACCTATTTCACTATTTATCCGGAAGACTAGAGCTAGCAAGTTAGTTGCACAAACTAAAATGTTCTAATGTGGAACTTCAGAAACAGTGGAACTATGCACTAATTACACAGGTGATAACAGCAAATTGCATTCCACAGGTTACTTTTCGCAAATGCCGGGGAGAAACAATGCATGGAAAAAGACAAGCCCTGGAGAAAATAGTTCTATAAACGAAACTCTTCTTGGCAATTTCTCCCTTTCCTTCCAGTAGCACACAGATTGTTCAAGCTCTTAAAGCTCATAAATATTTTCTGAAAATAAATACTCTTTTTGCATAGGCTTAATTCACAGCTTAATGACATACTTCTTTGGCCAAAACAACTGTATCACCATTTTTCTTGTTCATATTTTGTAACAAAACATGATGGGTTTTATCTCAGGAGATATTAGACAGAAGATGTTCCACGCTTCTGAATCAGCAATGAAAGGAAAACTCAGGCCCCAGTGAACAGACTAAAAATTCCAGCTGACATGCACCATGTTAAAATACAGAAAAATGAGCAAATCACTTCAGCTGAGTGAGAAATGTACTTACAGGAGTAAATAAGTGCTGGGAAGAGAGTTTCATTTCTCTCTTGAGCTGTTTCAACTAGCATGCGAAGAGGACCTTTAGGACATAGGACAGCAACCAAATCTGAAAGGAGGAGTGAACAGATCTTAGATCACTGCAGACTACTTACATTTACTACTGCATATTACCTTAAGTGAGGACATCACATTTTTTTGCATCTGTACATTGACTTGTAAGTTGTATACTAACTTTTGTGAGTTATTTGCTCTCAACTAACATCTTGGAAATACCCAAGCTTGCTTTCTATTATCAAAGCTTTTCCTAAACTAAGTTTAATGCCAAAACAAATTTTAAGACACCAGGTAAGTGAGGCTCACATAACTTCTAAGTAGGCATGCCTGTACATTTACTTCCACTTACAGAGTAAAAAAGTGAATGTGCACACGAAGAGGAAAAACACCAGGTTTATTAAGCATTGCAGAAAAATGCTCTGCATAGATTTGAGAGGTGTTCAAGTATGTTTAACATAATAAAAAGACTGCAGCTTTTTGCTGCTTCTCTCAATTCTTGTTAATGGGACAGTATATGCAACTGGGTGAACAAGTAAAAATTAACTGAAAAATCAGTAATTCCCAAAACAGGATGACTGTTTTGTAAATTAACTGGATGACTGTAACTGAAACGAGTTACTCATCGAAGCACAGATCAAAGCTTAGCATTAAGAAAAACTGATCTATCAGATGCTCCATGTGCTTTCTCATCTGAATGTCGATGGTTTGTTAATGAAATTTGCAACTCCACGAACAACCTCAGTTACCTTTCCCTTGTCTTGCATATTTGGACAGAAACCTGTAACACTTACATATTAACCTTGCTACTCCCATTCATAATTCTCTACTCATTGTACGCCTTTAAACTGATTTGAAACAAAATCTGGCACTGGCAGTGTGGGGTCACAGGCTTTGAAACTTGCCTTCCCCTATACTCAAAATAACCACATTATGGAATATGTCCAAAAGAGTAATTTTGTTTTGCAATCACTGAATGAAGGCTGAATGCTTGGAATACTCAGATTTGTTCCAGTCATACGAAGGGTGGAAGTGGGGATGGAGGATGGGAAGGTTTTCTTTCTGTGCCTTATGATCCATGAGCATACATGCAAGGGACATTTTTCCTTCCTCTGAAAGGAGAGCACACCTAGGGAGTACACTGACCTACCAGAGCTAATAAAAACTTATTAAACCCTGCACTTCTACAGCTGGACACATTCTCAGTCTTTATCACCATCAGTGACTTTCAGAGCACACATTCATCACACTAACATGCTTCTAAAACAAAATCAAGTTATGAGCACATCTTCATGGCTGTAATGTTTTAATTATGCCTAAGTAACTGGATTTAGTCTTGCCTGGGAACTAAATTAGTATTTGGGATATAGAGTGATCTTCTTACTAAGTGTCCGCTGCCCTCTAAAGCTTTACGAAAAAACTACATCTACGTAGCAGTCATCATTCTGAAAAAGTCCAATGGGCGATAATTCAAGTGAATTTTCTTTTTATATTAAAAACTCAAAGAAACAGATCTCACGACCATATTATTCTAAATGTAAAATGACTTTCAGCAATTAAAACTGTCTTTAATCATTCCTTGCTTCCTTCTCATTATATTATTAGACATGGATCAGGGTGTTAGGTCCACAAATTTGAGCAATTTGTAGGTTGGGCAGATTTATACCTGTATGGGACTAAACAAAGTCAAACAAGCAGCTCCTAAATCCTGAACAAATTCTTGGATAAAATGAAAAGCTAAAAACTCTCCACCTTCATAGAAGAGGAGTCTCCTATCTCCTCCTTTCTTGAATTAGTTCAATTCTCCTCCCCAGAGAATCCAAAAAGTTCAGAAAAACATGAAGGAAGATGGCATCACACAGTCACACAAAGCCCTTAGCTGCAGGGGACCAATCTCAGTTTAGATCATGATCTTATTTCTGAAGCCTGTAATCACCTTATCTGCCATGGATGACACCAACACCCTCCTACTACCCCCCCACCCCCTTTATCTTTTTAAAGGTCTAATCAGACAAACAGGAAAGTCAGGGAATAGAAGAGATTCCCACTGTAATACCTGTTACTATGCCTTGCCCCAGACCTTACCATACACTGAAATGACAGCCAGGATAAGCCATGCAGTCCATTCAGGAAGGTACTTAATGAACACCAAGGCCATGAGAGCACTTATCATAATGAGATATGCCTGCTGGAGCCGGAGCGGACCCTTCCAGTGAATACAAATCATTCCCACAACACCGAAGTTCCAGATCATGAGCGCCACCGTAATGTAGTCCATGGCAACGTTATATGTCTTAAAAACCTCACTAAAAAAGAAATAAAATACTATGCACCACATTTGCTTAAAACAATGTAAACAGCTTACAGATGCAAGTTTCAGAATACTATTATTTAAAATTTTCATATTCAATGTTAGCACAAATGTAAAATTCAGTCTTCAATTAGAACTTCCCTGTTCTTCACAAAAAGGATAATTTTACCCAGTGTTTGTTTCACAGCAACTCTTTTACTTTTCTGAAACTTATCATTAATGCTTTATTTCCTTCTCAAACAAAACAGAAATTGACAGGAAAGGATACCGTTAGGCTGAACAGAGCCTTGGGCAACATAGTCTTGTGTGAGGTGTCCCTGCCCATGGCAGGCGGGTTGGAACTAGAAGATCTTAAGGTCTTTTCCAACCCTACCTATTCTGTGATTCTATGATCAGTCACTCTGACTGTGTGCATGATTTCTGAACATCAGAAGGAAGAAGGAAAGCCTTTAGTCCTTCTACTCACACATGCTCATGGAAAAGTGCCAGCTCCAACCCAAACCCAAAGGAGGCGAGACTGGCAACTTGCCCCCACTCAGCCTGCACTGCACTTGTGCAGCACACCTTACTTTGTATTTCAAAAGTCGTTAATAAGGTTAGAGAAAATACTGACCAAAAAAAGGCATCACAGATCACTTTTGGCAAAAATTAGTGACTGAAAGTACACCACTTTCTCCTCCTACTGTCCAAATTAAAGAAGCTTCTTCAAAAAGAATTGTAACTGTCATCAAGTGGTACAAAAATACACAGAAGTGTTAACAGCTCTTTGGCATAACTCTAGTTACAAATCCTGATCAGGTTGCTGGTTTTAGAAAATACCATTATGAACAACTTTTCCTGATGTCTGGATAAAGGCACACTTCCAAATTTGAAAAGAAAAACACAGAATATATTTTGGTGAGAGAGGCAGTTCTTTTCAGTTGATTCTTTTCTGACACAGGCATGCAAACAGCCTTTGCGTATACAGCCCACCACTAAAGCCACAAAGTAAATAACCGCTCTTGAGTCATATGGCTATGAAAAATTAATTTTATCAGAAGATATGCTAATAGAATAAGCTACCCTGTAGAAGACAGCTTATTTTGGTGATGCACATGATGGACAACTTCTGTGTATCAGATGCACTGTAAACCCATAAATCTCTCGTTTATGTGTACTCTATGGAACTATATAAAACTAAAAATTTCATTGCAATAGTTGACTCACTGTCATTCTTCTTAAGATTCAAGGACTAGTTCTAAAATAAACAGACAAAGTGAGACATTAAAAATAGCATATTAATGCTTTAGTTCACTTACCCCAGGTAGATGAATGAGAAAAAGAAAAGCAGCAAAAGAGAAGAAATGATAAGCCAGCCATGGATCACCTGAACAAAAGATATCAATACAGATTTTTTTAAGATTTGCTTTTCTAAATTAATATCTACTTAAAAATGCTTTTATTTTCCATTTTGATTGAAGCAAGAAAGTTAATACTCAAGATAGCTCGCTTTTGGTTGTTGCTAAGTTCATATTTAGTCTACATACATTACTGTATTTCAATTTACACTTATGAACTGTAAGTGCTTTGTGATCTTTTGATAGAGGTGCTATACAGTGAAAACTACTGGTTTTGTATTTTTCAGGCCATTCTGATAAGTGGCATTAACAGCAGAAGTATCCAGTATTAACACAGATGGAAAACACGATTCATTTTCGTGCAGTTAAAAAAGCTTTTTAAAACATTTTCAGAATACAGTTATGAAATTAAATGCTGGAACACAGAAAAACCTTCAGTTCTTATCTGATGAAATTCAGAATTAGCATGCCATTGATGAATAACTATATAAGGATTTCTAAATTCTCATTTGAATATATATTAATCATCTACAGATAATGCCTAATTCTGATAGGAGAGCAGGTACACATGCCCAGCAATTTAACAAAAAACAGTTCAGGGTTGTACTCAGCGGAAGCATGCATAGATTTAACCCTGGAAAACACAAACATGCAGACTTCATATAGCACTTTTGTCTATTATTGTGCAAAATTAGAAATTAAGATTAAAGAGACCTGTAGTTTTTGTAATCTCTAAATGGAGAATGAAACGTACTTGTCAAATTCCCAGCACAGAGTCTTACATATAAAACCATACAAAACCAGGCCCAACACTGCAAGTACAAAACCACTCAGAAGCAATAATCTATAAATTCAAGCTGCAAAAGAAATCCCACTTGAATTAGACATGCTTAGTGGAAAATTAACTATCTGTGTTCACCAGATTGAAGTATTCAGGAAGTGTATAGAAATTGTGTTATCTTTTTCTCTTCTGAAAGATGTGTAGTAGAATGTATCTTCTGGTATACTTTTGAAGGTATTTTGCAAAAGTTGTAAGTAAAGCACATGAACACAGACTAAAGAAATCATGTTTATGTGAGGCAACCAGGATTTGCCAGCAAATTAATAATCTAGCTATCAGTTAGTAATTAAGAACATTTAGCTTACTACTTAATTTCTCATAAGCATTTTTTAAATTCCCATCACTTTTTGAAGCATTCATTCTCATACTTCGCAGTCTTTCAAAACAGGTTCAAATTCAACCTTTAACCTAATAAAACTTGTCATTTAACTTGCTAATCCCACAGATCGGCTTTCCATATTTCCTAGTGTAGTCTCTAAAAGACTTCATTTCCCACATGCAATAAGCATGGTGCCTGTAAACATGCTGCAGGAAAATGGCCAAAGTATCTGTCTCAGTCAAACTGTTACTCAGAGCTAGCGGGAAGGGAAGAAAATGTACTAAAGCTGAAGACTGAAAGGTACCTGAAAAAGAATCCAACTTTTGAACAGCTTGTAAAGCTACCTATATACCTACGTAGTGACATAAAAAGAGGAATTTTAATTCTCTGTAAAATCAGTTGAAACCACTTCTTTCCTTTAATAACAACATGACTTCTAGGTGTAGTTCCTGTATTTGTAGTGTAAGCTCTTAAACTTTTTTACCACTTAAGAAATTAAAGTGAATACTACTGTTTCATTCTATTAAAGTATAAAACATTAATATCAAACCCCAAGGCCACTGGTACCAAGGCAGTTTGCACACACTTTGCATAACTATTGTCAGCAGTACTAAAGGTAGTTTCAAGACTTGTCATAAGTGGGCATTTTGTACACAGAAGTTTGTTTTATTCTCAGAATGTCTCTCATTTGCTACGGCATTTTTCAGATCACCGGCCTCTTTTCATGCAAGTGATTTTTCCAAAGTGCTTCTTGCAACTGTTGGCCAATGTTTTCCAAGCAGGATACCACAGCAGGACTGTTAAATTACTAATTAAATAATTTTAATTCTTCATTTGACAACAGCTTCAATGCTAACTGACTGCTGGTGCAGAGTTGACTTTGATGGCAGAATACAGACAATTCAAATGAGTCACAGCAGCCAGATTTGGCTAAAACAATGACAAATGCAGAGAAAAATAAAAAAAAGTATATGAAATGTTAGTCAAACAGAATCATCTTCGAAGACGCTGTTTGTGATTAGGAGCTAGAACGAGGACCATGCTTAACTTATCACATACAGGAGAAACATGAAACTAACAGCAGTAAAGCTGTGACAGTATTTCCTTTCTTCAGAAGAGTTTTCAGATAAAAATCTTATGAAAAATAAGCAAGTTATTACTTCCAGCTGGAGGCACAATGTTCTTTCATTGTAAATTCCATTCCCCATAATCTAGACTACATACTGCATGCAAAGTACATTCATAGAATCATAGAATTGTTAGGGTTGGAAAGGACCTTAAGACCATCCAGTTCCAACCCCCCTGCCATGGGCAGGGACACCTCACACTAAACCA